>JAJOOR010017278.1:0-55231 GCA_036250505.1 Solanum acaule
CTAACTATCATTATGCACTTGTTAGTCTTGTACCCTATCTTTTAGTATTGATATTAATCTTCATAGTTTACCAATTGATTTTAATTATCATTTAGTCTATAAAAGTGGTTCATAACCACAATCAACTCTTTTCTTTTGATCACCTGAATAATAATTAGCAAGATTTGATTGAATTATTATTTGTACCAATCCCTGTGGAAACGATCTTTATACTATACTATCTTTGACTAGCGAAGCATTAAACTTATAGTGTGTTTGTGCTCGTCACTTTGGCATGGCCATCATGTCTAACTAATTTCACTTTATTAACAAAATCTATCACCTTATTCAAACTTTTCCCTGCTGACGTCATGTGAACACACTATACTTGTAGTTCGAGGTTAAGTCTTTTGACGAATAGACGAATCCTCTCCTCCTCCGTAGTCACCAATTGTGTAGCATATCTAGACAAAACATGGAACTTAGCCTCATAAGCAGCTGCAGACATACCACTCTGCTCCAAAGCCATGAACTCATCCTTTTTGCGATCCCTCAAAGTCCGGGGTACATACTTTTCCAGAAACAAAGCATGGAATCGAGTCAAAGTGAGTGGGGGCAAACCTGACGATCTGCATTCCACAAAGGCCCTCCACCACTGATTAGCCTCACCTTGAAGCTTGAAAGTCACGAAATCACCTCTATGCTAATGTACAATACCGAACTTATGAAGCCTCTCATAAAAATCCAAAATTAACTCATTGGAGTCCTCACTCTCATAACCATGCAACACAGCCGGTTTTAACTTCAGAAACATAGTCAACATCTCATGCTCATTACTAGTCATCACGGGGTCCAACAAGGGACCGAAGAAGGTATAAGTTCCTAATGGTCCATCCACCCTAGGAATAGTAGCAGTAACAGGGTGATTGATCGGAGGTTGAGTAGCTTGCACTGTTGGACGGATTCCAAGATCGACCAACTCCTTTAGAAAAGACATGATCTACTGAGCTAACATTGGGTCTAAGGGAGGAATACATGTAGTCTCAACTTGTACCTCCTCCTCTAGTCCAACATCCCCCTCATTTTCAATTTCCACATTCTCTTGTACCCCTTCTTGAGGTGCAGGAGTGGACTCTTCCCCCGAAACATGCTCAGTTGGTGCTCCACTCCTTGACCTCTACCCTTTCCTCTTCCCCTTCCCCTTTCTCGACCATGTCCTCTTGCTGCGGGGTCCTCTGCTGGCTCATTGATATGAGCTACAGGCCTGACACCGTTGAATCGTGTGTTAACCATCTACGGACGAAAGAGTGAAGGAGATTATATACCAATTTGAATCACCAGATACCAATTGGAATCAAGTTATAGCATGAAGTGAGACAAGAAAGAACAGAGAGATTTCCTAAAGTCCCATAACCTCTCTAAGAAAGTACAGCCGTCTCCATATCGTTCCACAAGACTGTACAAGAATCATTTTGGTACACCGAGATCAACGAACCTAGGACTCTGATACCAACTTTGTCACGACCTAGAGCGTTGTGATTGATACCCATACTAACCATTCGATGGGAGAACCATTACTACAACCCAACTTAGCAACTTAACAAAAACTAGGATAGCTAAAGATACAAAAGCAGGTTTAAATGTCTAATGAAAAATTAAGTTCCCATAAACTCCAAAAGTTAAACAAAACAACTACCAAACATTTGCGAAAACAACCCCTAAAACCTGCAAGTCAATGTACCAAAACTCTAATGATCAACACGTCTAAGAAAAAGGGGTGCAATCCCGAAACTAAGCAAATGAAATATCTAAGAACTAGTCTATGTACGAAGAGAATGGACTAAACAAAATGAGAACTCATGGCCTCCTGGAAGAACTAGCTCACCTTTGAATCCGATCTCGATCAGTTATTTCCAATATGAGGTCGGTCAATAACCGCCTGAATATTCCCTGTACTCAATGAAGAACGAGCAAGTGCAGTATCAGTACAAAACGACACTGTATTGGTCGAATTGCACGGCTAATCCATTAAGTGAAACAGAAGCAAGGAATCAGGAAAAAGTATACACACATCTAAGGAATAGACAGATCAATTATCCTTCGAAAAACAACATATAGTTCCCAATATCAACGACAATTAGACATGCATATACAATCACAATGGTCTTCTCATGGAACCCACACCCAAACTGTTAGTGTCGAAAAGTGACACCCTATCCAACATACATGTGTTGGAACTTGACACCCGATCCCATATTTGTGTTGGAATGTGACACTTGATGAAATATATGTCTCAGAACGTGATACCCGAATCCAGTCAACACAACCACAATCACAATAACACCCATAATGAACAATGCTAACAGTAATACAATCAAGCAATGGTTTCATGGCATGTAATTATCCATACACATATACTCATTTGCATTAGATTCGATTAACATTCCCCTATTCACATACATATATGTATGCAACAAAGCAATTAACCAGCATATATCACACAAACAGGAAATCAAACCATCACCTAGATTGAAACCAACTTGAATTCTCCTAACACACTTGAGACTTCCCTTTACGGATTCTTTCTACTTGTTCTAGGTATACAAATGATTAATATAACGCAAGGATCAATAATTTAGGACTAATTTACTTGGATTACAACAAACCCAATAACCCAAGACTAAACCTATAATCCTAATGTGCAGTCAGGGCTTTTCTAACAAATAACTTCAGGCCAAAATCCTCCCCCAATGATAATTACCCAAAAATCTAAGTTCTACGAATCGAAAAATAGATTAGGGGAGTAAAATCCATACCTTTAGCACCAAAAGTCATGGAAATTTGTCAAGAAATTACCCTGGGTCATCTCCAGGCTCTTAAGAATGAAGTTTATAGAGAAAATAACAAAATTGTGGTTTTTTCCTGACTTAAGTCACGACTGGCTTGCTACGGTGGACCCCATCCCGCCACAGCGGCCTCGCCCTGGCAGCTTGCACAGACACAAAAGCTTGTAATTTGAGTTCCAAGCCCCCATTTGACAACACACTTTCAAACTATGACGTTCTAAAACTACCATTTCATGCCAAGATTAGTTTGGGGAGTTCTACTCGCCCGAATTCGATTTCGTAAAGCCGTATACGCTCCTAAACGTATTGGATATCAACTCATTTGACGGAATTCACAATTAGATCCCTTACTCATTACAAGAATCCCCTAGACCTTACCTGACAGATTTCATCCAAATCTGGAGTAGGCTATATTTTTTCAACTCACTACTCAAAAGTTTTCTGGCCCAAATTATATCCCCGTTGGCATTTCTATAACGAAGGTACAAGTCTTTACAACTGATTATCTAGAGGATCTACTTATGCTAGAAGTTCATCGTCCTTACCTTGGAAAGTAGGACAACACTTTCCGGTGCGGGAGACACCGGGGGATCTTGTTATAGCTCACATGGTCTTTATGTTGGTTAAGGCTAATCCCCACATTAATAATAAACTAAGGTTACTTCAAGAAGTATCGCATATGAGTTAGAAGGTTTTAAAGATGATGTTAGCTTGCATTGACCATGATTTCATGACTTATGTTTTCTAACTCTTTTAATTCATGTTTAGCTTGGTCAATTGCATGTCATGATATGAAAATTTTCTTTTAGGATAGTTTAAATGTTTTATGACTAGCTATCATAGTTGGTACATTATTTTGTACTAACAGATACTCTTGTCTATATTTTCCCCAAATGTAGGGTCCAACAGTCAGGGTCATCCATTTATTGGCTAGAGGTTGACTTGAGATATTCCGAGCTTTGTTGAGTCCTCATGCATTGAGGACGGCGTTTTATTGTTGTAGTTACTTTTCTTGTATTTCACTTTTTGACATGATGTATGGGCAAGGCCCAATTTCATTATAATGTATTAGACGGCTATGATGAGACAAGTGTATTAGACTTCCGCTTTACTTTTATAAAAAGTTTTGGACTTGGACTATTGTTTTACTCTTATTGTTCTATTTCTTGTGTTATGAGAGCTAAGTGGCTTGTATGGAGTCCTTAGGGGTTATATACTCCATCTTACATCTAGGAGGTACCCATTGGTCGTGACAAACTTAGTAATCAGAGCATAATGCTTAGAATGGTCCTAGGATGTTTCATAAGCCACATCTAGTAGAGTCTTGTTCATATGTCTGAAGCACGCCACATTTATGAATGAGAGGCTAAAAGTTGTTAGGAAACTTCATTTCTTTCATTACTCTTAAGTAGTGCGATAGAGTTTAACTCTATAAAGTCTCTCTCCTAATCCTTTCACTATGTTCTTCATTATAATGCTGCCCGAAGAGCATTTTCTAGATTAAATGTGAGAGAGAAAGAGGAACAAGATGCTCCTCCCTAAGCTCATAAAGTTCTAATCGATCCATTGGTCGAGCAAGTATCAAATGCAATGTTTAGGGCGTCTTTTCAAGTGTTGGCCCAAGCCACGACGGCCTAAGCCAATAAGGAGGTAGTGGTTCCCGTGAACCCAAATGTGGGTATGGCAGCTTCAAAAGTGAGGGACTTTACAAGGATATATCCTCCGGAGTTTCATGATTCTAAGGTTCAAGATGATCTTCAAGAGTTTATTGATAAGATCGATAAGTTTTTGATGATCATCGGAGTTACGCCGGTGAAAGGGTGAAGTTGGCTGCTTATCAACTAAAAGGTGTGGCTCAAATATTGTATAACAAATGGAAGGAGAGGAGACCAGAAGATACGGGTCCTCTTGATTGGGAGAAGTTTAAGGCCGCTTTTCTTGATAGGTTATTTCCCCTCAAGATGAGGGAAGCCAAGGTTCTTGAGTTCATTAACCTTGGAGAATGAATTATGTGTGTGGGGAATATGTTGTAAAGTTCACTCAATTATCTAAGTATGCTCCATCAATGGTTGCAGATTTAATGGCTAAGATGAGTAAGTTTGTTTCAGGTGTGTCCTAAATGGTGGTTAAAGAGTGTCAAACCTCATTGCTCATTTATGACATGGACATCCCTCGTCTCATGGTAAATGCACAGCAAATTGAAGACAAGAAACTTAAATAAAAGACTAGGGAGGTAAAGCGAGCTAAGACCGGAGATGGAAATTCTCACATGCAAGGTTAGATGGACAACCTTTAATGTCATCCTTAGTTCAAACTAACAAACAAGGAACAACCACATTTAACAAGTCATAACAAGGAAAGCAACCCATAGCAACAATCCAAGTTAAGCATTCATCATTACATTTAGCCTTCAGGTGAATATTCTCAATAACATCATTATAAGCATCTTAATTTTATAAGAAATTATAACATTTGAGGAACACACCATAACCACTCTCAAAGCCTACTTGTGCAATGAATGGATGAAGTCCCATACCCCACCCTCACTTCATAGAACTTCTTGAGTAACCATAGTACATTACTCACATTTGGTTATGATGGGAATAAACCCTAATCAACATAGATCATGTGAGGAAAGCATGGAATTCGGTGACATGTCCTACACCGAAAAGAGTTGGTCTACTTGCCTAAGGTAGAACATGTAATATTTTAGCTTAGGTGGATCCACTAGCTAATAACCTATGTGGGCACATAGTTATACGATAAGAAGGTTATTACTAGAAACCCGACCTTTCGTAGGGAGAGCTTCCACCCCACAATATCCACTCGGTGCTAAGAATTAAATTCCCATGGAGTAGTTACTTCTCTCTGAACATTATTACACATGAAAGGGATTCCATTGGTCTACCGATCAAAGGTACATCATTAGAATAAATCATTGAATCCTCATGAAAGGGGTACCATTTTCATGTCGATTTAAGGTTCATCATTAGTCACTCATGAAAGGAATGACTTAGGACTACCTATTCAAGGTTCATCATTAGATTAGTTCACTGAATCATCATTAAAGGGATACCATTGGTCTACCGATTCAAGACAAAACCTTAGAATACTTTATTAGTCTTTTATGAAAGGGATGCCACTGGCCTAACGATTCAAGGTTCATTAAGTCAAGATAACTTTTAGTTATACATGAAGAGGATGCCTTAAGGCTTAAAATTCAAGGTATATCACTCAAGATCACTTTTAATTAGACATAAAGAGGATGCCCTACGCCTACCAATTCACGTATATCATATATTGAGAAAACCTTTCACAACATGTCATCATCAGTCACAAGTGTATATTTGAGAATAGACTGTCAACAACACCACAATTACATTATAGTCATGATCACATTACTTTCAAAGTAATCACAAAGAATGTACACAAACATCATGGTTATACAAAATTCTCATAATTTGCCCTTCAAGGACCATGAATCAAAATTCACCAACACACCTACGATTACTACATTAGGCATGGATGGTAACTTGATTCAAATAACTAAACTACTACAAGTACAAATTTCATAGTATTCACCTTACTACAAATCACCAACATCACAAAGTCATAAATTAGGTTTATGGGGGATTCATGGATTCATGGCAGAATTTCTCATAAAATCCATAATAATCAACAATTAAATCATAATATATGATAATTAAATCATTAAAAACGTTTTTATAAAGAATCCATGACTTGGAGTGAAAACCCTAAGTTTTAGAGACTTTCTAACATTGGAATTGAGAGTTTGAGGACTCCATGGATGAAAGCTATCCATGAATCAAAGACTACCATACCTTAGGTGACATCCAAAAAATTAGTGTCTAAAAGCCTCCTTTTTCAAGCCCTAACATGATTTCCTTCTTCTTCTTCTTCTTCTTTGGGGTTCTAGAGAGAAGATTTTTGGGGAAAGTTAGTTATGGACTTGGGCTCTTGGGATTTTTTCGGTGTATGAGGTGGTTAAAGGCTAAAAATATCTAATATAGGTCTAATAAAACAATATAAAACGACCCTACTTCAAACTAACCTTAAAAGGAACTACCTAAATTACCCCTCCCTTGGCCGAGACTTGGGCAGACTTGCAGGCACGACCCACGGACTGTGGGTGGGCCTACGGGGCATCCTCCAGGTCTGTAGGTCCATGTTTTGCAGCTCGACATTTGTCTCTTGACCTACGGCACCCATCCACGGGGGCGTGGGTCCACCTACTGGTCGTAGGTGCAATCCGTAGGTGGCTCTTTTTGGGCAGTTTTAGTGCAGCTTGGAGGTTAGGCTTTATGGTCGTCCTCAAAGACCCTTGGCTGGTCCTTGGGGAGTCATACCTTGACGTTTAACCCCTAAACGTCTCATTCTACATACGTGAAGCCCTTTTACGATTCTAAGCCATACACCAAATTCTAAAACTATCACATAAGGCTCTAGTTTCACCTACTAGTTTTCTGGGTATTATAAAGGGTAAGTGTCTAGCCGGCACGGATGGTAAAAGTGGTCACAAAATGAGGGTTTGACCGATGCTTATGGCTAAAGGAAGAGAGGGAAAGTAAGCTCCTCCTAGTGATCATGTTCCAATGCTCCTACGCAAAACTGCTTCTATGCACTTCAGACTCGTGGAAAACATGAGGGTTCTCTTGATGTGGTTATCGGTATGTTGAAAGTTTTCCAACTTGATATTTATGCTCTACTTGATCCCGGTGCTGCCTTGTCTTTTGTGAAGCCATATGTGACAATGAGGTTTGATGTTCTTTCGGATATGTTGTTAGAACCTTTTTTTGTCTCTATTCTTGTTGGTGATTCTATAGAAAGTGTCCCATTTCTTTTTCCCATAGAGTTCCTCTTGTTCATTTGGTAGAGCTTGATATGTTAGATTTTGATGTTATGTTGGGTATGGATTGGTTGCACTAATGTTATGTCTCTATTGATTGTAGAACACGTAGTCAAGTTTCAGTTCCAGAATGATCCTATCCTAGAGTGGAAGGGGGAAACTCTAAGCCTAAGGGTCGGTTTGTTAATTATCTTAAAGTTAGAAAGATGATTTTGAAGGGTTGTAATTACCATCTAGTTAGGGTAAGGGATGTAGATTCTGAAGCCCCTCTTCTCATGTCGGTCCCCATTGTTAAAGATTTTCTGGAAGTGTTCCCAGATGATCTCCACGGTATTCCTCCCGAGTGGAAAATAGACTTCGGTATTGACCTTTTCCTAGATACACAACCTATTTTTATTCCTCCTTACTTATGGCTCCGACAGAACTTAAGGACTTGAAAGAACAATTGAATTATTTTTTGATAAGGGTTTCATCGAATAGAGTATCTCTCCATCGGGTGCTCTAGTTCTATTTGTTAGAAAGAATGATGGATCTCTTTGTATGTATATTGATAATCGACAGGTTAACAAGGTGACCATTAAGAATATGCATCATCTCCCAAGGATAGCTGATTTATTTGACCTACTTCAAGGAAAAAGTTATTTATCTAACATTGATCTCTAATTGGGTTATCACCAATTGAGGGTGAAAGATGATGACATTCTGAAGACGACTTTTCAAACTCGATATGGTCATCATGAGTTTTTGGTAATTTCGTTCAGGTTGACTTATCCTCCGGAGAAGTTTATGGACTTGATGAATATGGTGTTTAGACAATACCTTGACATGTTTGTGATTGTGTTCATTGATGATATTTTGATCTATTCGAAAAGTGAGAATGACCATGTTTACCATTTGAGGATCTTATTGCAAGTTCTTAAGGACCAACAACTCTTTGCAAATTTTAGCAAAGGTGAATTTTGGTTATAGTCTATAGCTTTCTTGGTCATATTGTTTCAAGTAAGAGTATTGAGGTGGATCCTAAGAAGTCAGATGCAGTCAAGAGTTGGCCTAGACCTCTAACTCCTTCAGACATTAGAAGTTTCTTGGATTTGGTCAGTTACTATAGAAGATTTATTAAAGTATTATCTTTGATTGTTTCTCCTTTGACGACATTAACTCATAAGAAGGATTAGTTTGTATGGTACAAATAATGTGGAAAGAGTTTTCATGAGTTTAAGGATAAACATACTTCTGCTCCGGTGTTGAACTTACCATAAGGGACGGATGGTTTTATGGTTTATTGTGCTGCCTCGAGAATTGGGCAAGGATGTGTGATTATGCAACTTAAAGTTCATGAGAAGGATAATCCTACTCACGAACTTGAGTTAGCGGCGGCCTTTATGCCTTAATGATTCCGAGAAAGTATTTGTTTGGATTTTATGTAGATGTGTTTACCGACCACAAGAGTTAGCATTATGTGTTTAATCAAAAAGATTTGAATCTTCGCGAAAGAAGGTGGCTTGAGTTATTAAAATATTATGACATGAGTGTCCTTTTTCTCCTCGGTAAAGCTAATGTGGTTGAAAATGCTCTTAGCCGATTATCTATGGGTAGTGTTGCTCATATTGAAGAAGAAAGGAAAGAGTTGGTTCGAGATGTTCATAGATTGGCTCAATTTGGTATTCAATTAGTGGACTCCATCAAAGGTGGTGTCATCGTTCACAATGGTTCTGAATCGTCTTTTGTGGCGGATGTTAAATCCAAGTAAGGTCTTGATCCAATTTTTGTAGAATTCAAAGAGGCACTGCTTAAGAAATCCAATGAGGATTTCTCCCAAAGTGGAGATGGTGTACTTATATATCAAGGTCATTTATGTGTTCAAATGTTGATGACTTGAGGGAACAGATCTTCTCAGAAGCCTATAGTTTGCGGTATTCCATCCACCCGAAGCTACTATGATGTACCGTTATTTACGAGAAGTATATTGGTGGAATGGGATGAAGAAATATATTACGCTATTTGTGGCTAAGTATCCAAATTGCCAACAAGTAAAGGTTGAGCATTAGATAGTGGGAGGTTAGTTCTAAGACATTACCATTCCTACTTGGAAGTGGGAAGATTTGAAAATGGACTTTATTGGTGGTTTGCATCGCACTCGAAGCCAACATGATTTGATTTTGTTGATAGTAGATCAAATGATGAAATCGGCTTATTTCCTTCCGGTCAAAGTTTATTATTCAGCGGAGGAATATGCCAAGATGTACTTGAGAGAAATGGTAAAGGTGCATGGATTGCCTTTGTCCATTATGTCCTATTGTGGTACCCAATTCACTTCTCAGTTTTGTAAGTCATTCAAAAAAGGGTTTTGGCACTAAGGTTAAGCTTAGCACGGCCTTTCATCCCCAAAGCGATGGGCAACTACAGCGAAGTAACCAAACTTTGAAAGATATGTTAAGGGCTTGTGTATTGATTTTAAGGGCAATTGGGATGACCATTTGCCATTGATTGAGTTTTCTTCTAATAATATCTATTACTCGACTATTGATATGGCTCCATTAGAGGACTTATGTGGTAGAAGGTTTAGATATCCGATAGGTTGGTTTGAGGTGGGTGATGTTACCCCCATAGGTCCCGAGTTCGTAATGAGGCCATAGAGAAAGTTCGGCTTACAAGGGAAAAGTTGAGAACGGCGCAAAGTCGGCAAAGGTCCTATCACGATGTGAGAAGAAGGGATCTAGAGTTTGATGTAGTTAGCGACACCCCGTAATCTAGTAGACTAAATAGGGCTAAGTGTGAGGGCAACAAGCTAAGCATTAGGGGTAAGAGCAAAGGGAAGGGGCCAAGACTGTCCAACCTTCCCAAGGCACTGCCCACCTTCCACCGAGGGCATTCATGGAAAATGGTGGTCACCACGCCTCGTGGAGGGGAGGCAGTAAGCCCCCAAGACTTTTCCAAATTGGCCTCCTCCACACAAGCCACTTCACGGCTCGTGTAACCTTAGACGACTCGTGGGAGTGGCCGTGGTCATGCCTTGGTGTGTGAGGGTTGAAGTATGGTGGCTAAGCTTGTGCCTCAAGGCCCACGTGAGGAACCACGGCTTAAAGGGCCCTCCATGAAGGTGCCTTGGGCTTAAGGGGCCAAAGGCATATATGCCTAGCCACTTCCTCACGGTCCACGAAGGGGACCATGGCTTATGGTCATGACCACAGCTCGTGGACCCTACGTGGTGCCTGGCAACCTCACTTATGTTGAGGGTTAAATGAGTCTTTTCCCATTTAAGATATGTTAAAGTGAGTTCATTTTTCCTAGGCCTAGTACACCTATACAAGTCATTTTAAGTAAAAAAAATAACCCAATTAAGTCATATTTGCCAAAACCCAAAATAATTCCCCAAAGTTCATCTTCTCCAAAATATTCTCTCTAGAACCTTAAAGAAGAAGAACAAGAAGGAGATTCAAGCTAGGGTTTGAGGAGCAAGCTTTTGCAAATCTATTTCCTTTTGGTTTTTATGATGTATTCCTAAGAACCCATGAATTCCCCATATTTCTCAACTGTGATCTCATAATGTGGGTCTTTGTTGATGAAAGGTGAATTTTATGAAGTGATGGAATCACATGAATTATAATGATATACATGTCTAATACTTGGATTCTAGATGTGCTCATTGAAAGTAAGTTGTGAACCTCAATGAGGTCAAGTATGAGATTATTCATGTTATATGAAGTTTATGTAAATGCTTTGAGAACACTTTGAGAATGAAGTGTTAATGATTATATTGTTTTTGTTGTGGGCTGATTGATAGGTTATTCTCATGAACTCATAACATGATATGAAAGGTTTTCTCACATAATAATGATTCTAAGGTTGAAAGACTTTCTGACCTAATTGTATCTAAGATATACATGTATACATGGACGGTGAAAGGTTTTCTCATGCATGATCTAATGAGCTTTCCTAATGAACTAACTTAGATATGTTGTCAAGTAAATCCTTCCAAGAGACATGAAAGAATTTATGACTTAATAAGGATTCCATGGGAATTATGCTTAGCATCGAGTGGATGTTGATATTGAGATGGAAGCTATCCCATTACTATAGGCCGAGTTTCTTGAAGAGGTTTCCTGAGATGGAAGCTCTCCCGTTAGTAGAGGTCGGGTTGCTAGTAGAAATCTCCTTATCCCATAACTATGTGCCCCCATAGATTAATTAGCTAGTAGATCCACTTAAGCTAGAAGTTTATGATTCTACCTTAGGCAAGTAGAACAACCATTTTTTCAGTGTGGGAGACCTAGGGTGATTATGTTTTTAGCTCAAATGGTCTCTATGTCAGTTAAGGCTAAATCTCCCACAATAAGAACCTGAATAATGAACTATGGTTATTCAATAAGCTTTGTATATGAGTTCAAAGGGTTTAATGATAACATTGACCTATGTTGTCCATGATTATCACTTATCACTTCTAATCTATTATATGATGTTTAAACTCGACAAACTGCATGCTTTGAAATTAAATGCCCCTTTTAGCAATTTTTAAATGTTTTCATGCATGTCTATAATACTTAGTGCATTTTTGTTCTAACGCCTACGTTGGCCTACATTTTTCCTAAGTGTAAGGTCCAGAACATGAGGTGATCATTCTTGTGGCTAGAGCTTGGATTTGATTGTTTCCCTGAGCTTGGTGAGTCCTTATGGTTCGAGGACAGATTTTCTAATGTCTAGTTTCTTTCATGTACTTTCCCTTTTGGAAATGTTGTATGGGCTAGGCCCTATTTCATTCACTAGTGTAATAGATGGCTATGATGAGACAAAGTGTCTAGACATCCGCTTTCTTTTATGAAAACTATTTAGACTTGGAAATGTGTTTTACTCTTATTGTTCTATATCTTATGTTGTGAAAGCTAAGTGGCTTGTATGGAGTGCTTCATGGTTCTATACACCATGTTACATCTAAGGGGTACCCATGGGTACAAACATGGTATCTCAGCACAAGGTTTAGAATAAATCTAGGATGATGTCTCATAAGCCACGTCTAGTAGAGTCTTGTTCATGAGTGTGAAGCTCGCCATATTTATGAATAAGAGGCTACAAGATGTTTAGGAAATTCCACTTATTCATTACTCTTAAGTTGTGCCTTAGATTTTAACTCTAAAAATATCTCTCTCCTAATGCTTGTCCTATGTCTTCAGAATATGAATACCAGAAGGAATGCAAGAAGGATGGAGGTTGACAATGTGGAACACGTAACTCCTCCACAAGCTCCGATAAACCCTTTGGCTGAAAATTTAACAAAAGCGGAGTTTAGGGCAGCTTTTCAAATGCTGGCACAAGATATAATGGGATAGTCCAATTGAGAGGTTGTAGCCCCAATGAACCTAATTGTTGATATGACCGCTTTGAGAATGAGGGATTTTATGAGAATGAACCCTCCGGAATTTTGTGGCTCTAAATTGAGGGGGACCCTCAAGAGTTCGTCGATGAGGTCTATAAGGTACTTGCTATTATCGGGGTGACTCCGGTAGAAAAAGCAGAATTGGGCGCTTACCTATTGAAGGGGCTTTCACAAAAATGGTATGATCAATGGAAAGAGGCGAGGCCGGTTGGAGCGGGTCCCGTAGAGTGGGAGATGTTTAAATCGACATTTGTCGATTGGTTCTTTCCCCTTGAATTGAGGGAAACAAAGGTGCAAGAGTTCATTAACCTACGTCAAGGAAATATGAGTGTGAAGGAGTATGCCCTAAATTTCACTCAATTGTCCAAGTATGCTCCAACAATGGTTGCAGATTCTAGGGCTAATTAAGATGAATAAGTTTGTGACGGGTATATCCGATATGGTGGTTAAAGAGTTTCATACCGCCATGCTTATTAGTTACATGGACATCTCTCGTCTTCTGGTCCATGCGCAAAATATTAAGGAGGAGAGACTTAAGGAAAAGTCTAGAGAGGTAAAAAGGGCTAGGACCGGTGATGAGAATTTCTCGAATACAAGATCCGATGGACATGGTCCTCCTAAATTTCGACAAGGGTTTTCCGGTCAAGGTTGTTCAAATTCTCCTCCTAAGCTTTATAAGGATACGGTGTCTAACCCTAAACCTTAATACTATTCATGCTAGGTACTACTTTTAGGTCCTCATACTAATACTTCTTGGTTTGGAACCTTGTTTCTCTCTTTAACTTTAGAACACTATGAGGTACTCTCTTAAGCAAATGTTAGTTCATTATTAGATTGAACCCTATGAGATACTACTTTTAGCATGTTTATGTTCATCATTAACATGGACCCTATGAGATAATACCTTAAGCATGTCTAAGTCCATTTACACTTTGAATACTATGAGATACACCTTTAAGTATGTCTTATTTCATTATTGCTTTTGAACATTATGAGATGCTTCTTCAAGCATGTCTTAGTTCATTGGATATGGAGATTGCTATTAGAAACCTTAACTCAACTATGTGAAGGCTTCCATCTCATGAGACCTAACTTTGGGAAAACCCACACTCTACTACGTAAGAGTTCCCCCTTTAACTTGGATAGTACTCACATCATATAGGTGTGGTTCTCCTTTCTACTTGGAGACCAGACTCTATCTTGTTTGACATTCCATCTCATTCTCAATATCCACTTGGAGCCAAGCATATACCCCGAGATTTACTTGTTGAGGCTTTCTTAACACTTGTGTCTCATGAAGGATGTCTTTGACAACCAATCCATGTTCAAGTGATTCTATCACTTTATACTTTCAAGCATTCATAAGGTAGGTTAGGTGAGTAAAGGCCTTTCAACACAATTCTACCTATTAGACTTCTATTCATCACATTGACTATACTATCAAAGACCTAGTGATTGAACATTCATGACTACAAGCCTTACTCTCAACGCTTTACTTCATTCAATCCTTATTCATATCTAGATTACAAGACATTCAAGTCAAAAGCTTCATCTTTAAGAAATTCGCATCACATTACTTATTATCACTAGATTCTAGTCATAAGTCATCATGGAAGATCAATCTCAAGCATTACCAATCAAGACTCAGCACATTTACATTATTCTAAAACAATTTAGGTATATAGGTTTCTAGCCTTAGACAATTACTAGTCAAAGCATTAATTCTAGAAGATCACCTTGACCTTCAATTTCACCTTCCATGGCAATAACCCACATAATTCATCTTCATCAATTAGACTAGGGTAATCATGGAAATCACATAAATTCATCATAATATCATGAATAAACACTAAATTAATCATAAATAAGTATTATCCAAACAATTGGAATCGTACCCAACTAAATCCACACATTAGAAGAAACCCTAGCTTAGATAGGGGTTCTTCTTCACAAATTTGGGGATTTCTAGGGGACTCTATGGGTGGAAGAATCCATAGATGAATTACATAAAAATACCTTAAATCAAATCCCTACACAAGCCTTCAACAATGGAGTCTTTGTTTTTGACCTAAGCTTCAAGCTCTTTCTTCTTCTTCAAGCCTTGGGTTTTCTAGAGAGAGAAATATTTGAGTCAAGAGGATTTTGGGATTTCGATTTGGGTCTTGTGGTAAAGTGACTTAAATGGGAAGTTAAAAGCTTAAAATATCTTATATAGGGATTTTAGGACTAGGTAAAACGACCCCACCCAAGAACTCCCACGTTTGGAATTTCTCATTAACTCCCCCATTTAGCAGCATACAACCCAAGCTTCACGAGAGGCACCACGGGTCGTGGTCCTCACCACTGACTGTGGTCCTGCTCGTGGTCTTGGAACCAGTATCTAGGCCACTTTGCTTGTCCCTAAAAATCCATGGCATGACCACGAGCCGTGGTCAAGACCACTGCCGTGAAGTGGCTTGTGGTTTATGGTCAAATGACATGGCCTCAAAGACTTGCATCCACACACCTAAGGAACATTTACGAGTACTCCCACGAACTGTAGTCAAGACCACTGGTCGTGGTGATGGCCGTGAACATTGGGGCAGTGCTTGGCCTAAGTTGTCTTGCCTTCCCTTTTTCTAAGGCCATCTTCACGAGCCTTCCCACGAACTATGGTCAAGATCACTGGTCGTGAATTGGCTCGTGAAGGTAAGACACATTGAGGCAACCCTTATGGAGCTACTGCCTTGGCCTCACGAACCACACCACCAGCCGTGGTCCACACCACGGGCCGTGGTGGTGGTCGTGGACTTGAGGCAATGTGCACCAAGCTTGGGGCAGCCTTGGCCCTTGGCTTAGGCTTTGCCCCTTTTCTTTGGCACTTGCCCTTGCAACCCTTAATAGAATCTTAAATGGTCTTCTAAGCTACGGGGTGTAACATGTGCCTTGATGTTTAACCCCTAAACCCCTTATTCTAAGTACGGGAAGTCTCATCTACGACACTAATCCACATACATCAAACTCTAGAACCCTAGCTTGAGGCTCTAGTTTGGTCTACTAGTTCCCGAGGTGTTACAATATCTCCCCCTTGGGAACATTCATCCCCGAATGACATTTCTAACCACTTCTTAAGGGAAACAACTCTAGACTAGCAGCCCATCATGCATGAAACATATGTAATGCCCATAAACACGGAGGAAAACTTCAACTCCGACTACACATACTCAATGCAACAAAAGGAAGTAGGAACTTCATCTAACAACCTATACATGCATGAAATTCTCATAACTAGTCATGTTCAAGGAGGAACAACCATCTCCTAGTCATGACATGCTACACATATTCTCATGGAGCCCATATGCAATTTTACTCTCAAAAAGCATTCATTTAAGGAGGAATCTCTCAACTCCAAACTAAGGCATGCTCAATTAATCGTCTCATGAAGTCTATATTCAACTTTATTAAATGCACTACAACATCATGTAAATCAATGCATATAAGTCATTTCTATCAAGACCTAAGCTTTTTCATGAACATGCATATAGGGAAATCATCGCAACACTTAAACACGCAATAACCCTACTTTTTAGGCACACTATCTCCCCTTTGGGAGTAAGCCTATACAATCACTTCAAAACATCATTCATGCTAAAAACAACTTCAAGGTCCAAAATAACAAGTCACAAAAGACAAGAAATCTGGAAACTTACTAAAGCATAAAAAACATACCGGAAGGGACATGAGGAGATCACTCTTGATCTTATCTATATTGGAGAGAATAAAACCTATTCTTCTTTTGAGCACTATCATCCGGACCACTAGAGGCAACTTTCTTATCCTCCCTTCCCTTAGCCTTAAGAACCGGGCAATCTCTTATTTTGTGCCCATCCTTACCACACCCATAACAACCATCCATGCCGGCTAGGCACTTACCATAATGACTCCTCCCACACTTGGAGCAAGTAGACTTGGGCAATGGAAACCCACTACTCTTCTCTTGGTCAAACCTAGGGGTGTTGGAAGAATCTTGACCGGAATACCTTTGTTTAGTCCTAGGCCTACCCTGTCCAACGGACTAAGCATTAGAAAAGTTCACATCATCGATTCTAGCTCTCTTTACCTCCCAATTCATTTTCTAAAGCTTTTGCTCCTCAATTTGTTCGACATGAACCATAAGACTTGAAATATTCATACTAGTTATAAGAATTGCCAAACAACACTCATTCTCTACCAATTCGGACACTCCCATCACAAATTTATTCATTATATCCCTTGAGTCCACAACTAGAGTTGGAGCATACTTGGATAGTTGGGTGAACTTAAGAGGATACTCCTTCACACTCATACCTCCTCGACGAAGGTTAATGAACTCTTGCATCTTTCGTTCCCTCAATTCTAGGAGGAAAGAACCTATCTAGGAATGCTACTTTGAACCCTTCCCACTCTATTGGGCCTTGTTTTACCGGCCTACTATCTTTCCATTGTTCGTACCAAATTTGTGCTAAATCTCTCAATTGATAAGCGGCTAGTTCCGCATTCTCTAACGAAGTCAAACCCGTGATGGCAAGCACCTTATACACCTCATCTATAAAACTTTGAGGATCTTCCTCGACCTCGGAGCCATAAAACTCCAGAGGGTTCATTTTTAAAAACTCTTTCACCCTCAAAGCAGCTATCCCCCTTACTGGGTTTGCCAGAGCTACCACCTCCCTATTGGCTTTGGCCATCATGTCTTGGGACAACATTATAAAGGCCGGCCTAATCTCCACATTAGACATATCCGGAGGATCAATTGGAGCTTGAGGTGGAACTTGGAGAGGAACCTCTTACTCCTCATTGCCTTCCTCTTCTCTCTGAGCATTTTATCTTGTATTTACCACACTCTGATAATCAATGGGCACGGATTAGAAAAAGGGCCTATTAAAACCAAGCTCCATGGCATGACTTATAGAATGAAAAAGTGAGATTTCCTAATCATCCAATAGCCTCCTATTCATAAATGTGGCGTGCTTCACATTTATGAACAAGACTCTACGAGAACCATTCTAAACCTTGTGCTCTGATTACCAAGTTTGTCCTGACCCAAGGGTACACCCTAGGATTAACATGGCGTACTTGACCCCGAAAGGGTTTCATACAAGCCCTTAGCACATCATAACTTAATATAATAGAAAAGTACAAAAATTTTAAAAAAGCTTAACCATACAATCGAAAACATTTTCATAAAGCCAGCGGAAGTCTTTACTATTCTTTTGTCTCAAACAATCTATTAAACTTCATGAATAAAAGTCTTGGGACGCAGCCCATACAAAAGTCTAAAATATAAAGAAATCACATAATAAAAATAATGGGTTTGTCCTCGGCGCTATGAGGACTCACCAAATCTTCAACTCTACTTGCTCCTTAGAAACCCATCCTCTGAAGGAACTCAATCTCTTAAACCCTACATTTGATTAGAATGTAGGAAAAGTATGCGTTAGTACAAAATGTACCAAGTATGATAGCTAGCACAACATCATAAGAGCATCTCAAAATGGTTAGTCAACATAAGAAATAAGCACTAGAGATAATAAAATAGTCAGAGCATAATCTCCAACATAAGCATCATATAATCATAAGTCAAAATAAAATATAGGTAATAAGCATATGAGATATATCATGTTCATGGCATAGTCTTTTCTTAGACCTTCATACTAGTATTTCATATTATAAGAGAACTACTTCACAAGCCACCTCAAAGCATACTTGTGCAATGCATGAACGGCATCCCATAATACCATCCAAGCTAAGTGTTCCTTTTTGGTCATTCTTGGGCATAGTCCACAATCATAGTCAAGACTTAAGTTTTCATATGATAAGAGCATTATACTCCTAAGTAACCTTAAAGCACACTTGTGCAATGCATGAAAGGCATCCCATAATACCATTCACACTAAGCATAACCTTGAAGTCGACATAGTCATACTCACCCTCCTTTGGTCTCATTCTTTAGCTTACTTCTTATGGTCAAGGGAACTACCATCCTTAGTGAATCACTTCATGGAAGGCATCTATAGAAACAATCCATCAAAACATACTTCACACTAAAGAACACTTTTCTGAACAACCATAATTCATACTTGTGCAATGCATTAATAGCATCCCATAATACTATTCATGCTAGGTACTACTTTTATGTCATCATACAAATACTTCTTTGTTTGAAACCTAGTTCCTCTCTTTAACTTTAGAACACTATGAGGTACTCTCTTAAGCACATATTATTTCATTATTAGATTGAACCCTCTAAGATACTACGTTTAGCATGTCTAGGTTCATCATTAACATGGACCCTATGAGATACTACCTTAAGCATGTCTAAGTCCATTTACACTTTGAAAAGTATGATAAACCCCATTAGGTACGTCTTAGTTCATTATTGCTTTTGAACACTATGAGATGCTTATTCAAGCATGTCTTAGTTCATTGGATATGCAGATTGCTATTAGAAACCTTAACTCAACTATGTGAAGGCTTCCATCTCATGAGACCAAAATTTGGGAAAACCCACAGTCTACTACGTAAGAGTGCCCCCTTTAACTTGGATAGTCCTCACATCAACTAGGTGTGGTTCTCCTTTCTACTTGGAGCCCAAACCCTATCTTGTGTGACACTCCATCTCATTGTCAATATCCACTTGGAGCCAAGAATACACCCCAAGATTTATTTGTTGAGCCTTGCTTAACACTCATGTCTCATGGAAAGATGTCCATGACAACAAATCCATGTTCAAGTGATTCTATAACTTTATACTTTCAAGCATTCATGAGGTAGGTTAGGTGAGTATAGGACAGTCATCACAATTCTACCTATTAAACTTTTATTCATCACATTGACTCTACTCTCAAAGCCCTAGTGATTCAACATTCATGACAACAAGCCTTACTCTCAAATCTTTAATTCATTCTATCCTTATTCATATCTAGATTACTAGACAATCAAGTCATAAGCTTTATCATTGAGCAATTCTCATCACATTCCTCATTAACACTAGATTCTAGTCATAAGTCATCATGGAAGATCAATCTCAATCATTACCAATCAAGACCCATCACATTAACATTATTCTAAATCAATTCATGTATATAGGTTTCTAGCCTTAAACAATTACTAGTCAAAGCATTAATTCTAGAAGATCACTTTGACCTTCAATTTCACCTTCCATGGCAATAACCCACATAATTCAACTTCATCAACAGACTAGGCTAATCATGGAAATCAAATAAATTCATCATAATATCATAAATAAACACTAACTTAATCATAAATAAGTATTATCCAACCAATTGGAATTATACCCATCTATACCCACACATTAGAAGAAACCCTAGCTTAGATTGGGGTTCTTCTACACAAATTTGGGGATATCTAGGAAACTCTATTGGTGGAAAAACTCATAGATAAATAACCTAAACATACCTTAAATAAAAGCCCTACGCAAGCCTTCAACAATGGAGTCTTTGTTCTTGACCTAAGCTTCAAGTTGTTTTTTCTTCTTCAAGCCTTGGGTTTTCTAGATAGAAATATTTCAGTGGAGAGGATTTTTGGGTTTTGATTTGAGTCTTGTGGTAAAGTGACTTTAATGGATTTTTAAAAGCTTAAAAATCTTATATAGGGGTTTTAGGAATAGGTAAAACGACCCCACCCAAAAACTCCCACGTTTGGAATTTTTCATTAACTCACCCACTTGATAGACTACTGCCCAATCCTCATGAGAGGCACCATAGGTCGTGGTCCTCACCACTAACTGTGGTCCTGCTCATGGTCTTTGGACCAGTATCTAGGCCACTTGGCATTTCCCCTAAAAATCCATGGCATGAAAACAAGCCTTCCCATGAGCTGTGGTCAAGACCAGTTGCCGTGTAGTGGCTCCTGGTTCATGGTACAATGACTTGGACTGAAAGACTTGCCTCCAAATGCCAAAGGAACCTTCACGAGGCCTACCACGAACTTTGGTCAAGACCATTGGTCGGGTGATGGCCGTGAACATTGGGGCAGTGCTTGCCCTAAGGTGTTTTGCCTTCCCTCTTTCTAATCCATTTTCACGAGCCTTCCCATGAAACGTGGTCAATACCAATGGTCGTGAAGTGGCTCGTGAAGGTAAGCCACTTTGAGGAAGCCCTTAGGGTGCTACTGCCTTGGCTTCACGAACCACACCACGAGTCGTGGTCCACACCACTGGCCGTGGACTTGAGACAGTGTGCACCAAGCTTGGGTCAGCCTTGTCCCTTGGCTTAGGCTTTGCCCCTTTGCTTTGGCACTTGCCCTTGCAACCCGCAATAGAATCTTAAATGGTTTTCTAAACTGTGGGGTGTAACACGTGCCTTGAAGTTAACCCTTAAACCCCTCATTCTAAGTACGTGAAGTCTCTTCTACAACTCTAATCCACATACATCAAACTCTAGAACCCTAGCTTGAGGCTCTAGTTTGGTGTACTAGTTTCTGGAGTATTACAACTACAATTTGACCTTAAAGCTAGATAGCATTCTGAAACACTATATTTGAATCCTCATGGTTTGGAACTGGGGGAAATGCATTAGCTTTATGGGAATTAGTGTTCCTTTTGTAAGCTCTACGAGGAGGCATGATCTGAAATGCATAAAGACGGATTAGAATGGAGAAATTGGATCATACCTCAAACACGAGTAGCAAAGAGAATGAAATTTTCTTAATACACTTCCTAGACTCACTCTCATTAGATGTGGTGCACTTCACACCCATGAAAAAGACTCTACTTAGTGCGCCTTTCAGACATCCTAGGACTCTTATACCTAATGCTCTGATACCAAGTTTGTCATGCTCCAAGGCTACCCCCTTGACATAGACATATGACCTAGGATCACGGGTGACCCCAAGCTAACCATGAGTTGCTGTATCATAAGCAAAACTAACTATATCTATGAAAAGATAAACTAATACAGTAACAAAATCATAAGATAACTAATAGTGGGGAATAGCCAAATATAGTATGAATAAGTAAATACTGAATAAGAGTTTAGTGATACTGAACAATCACTCAAATGCTAAAGCTGAATCTAAAACTATGTCTGAAAAAGCCTCTAACTAACTAGAGTTGTTGGGCCATGTCCTAGCTAACCTTGGCAAAACTGAATATGAAATGAAAGACTGAAATGGAAAACATCTCTATTGTCCTCGAAGTATGAGGACTCACCACTGATGCTACTGAGTACGGATCGGGAGCCGATCTACACGTGATCTGAATGTTGAGGGCCTGAATCGACATTATGAAAAGATGTAGCACAGAGTATGTGTCAGTTATTGAAAGGTACTGAGCATGCTGGATAGGATAAAAGCTTAACAAAACATACAACTGAACAAACAATAGTGAGCAATGATATAATCTAAACATGATGGAAATGCCAAAATCTATTGAAATTCACTAAACTTAATGCATTGACCAAATACATAACATGTTGAGACTGAATACTGAAATATACTGAGAACCTAGTCAAATGCACTAGAGTCTGTCTATGGTAGCTACTACTAACTGACATAAAATAACGTGAGCTAAATGCGGAGTCTGATGTATATGCCCCATCGAGAAGACCCAATATACCTTGACAGGGGTATAAATGAATGACTGGCATGATCACTAAATATGATTCCCATATGGAGGACTTATAAACCTATGGGGGTACGTAGTTCTTGGATTATACGGGTATGAGGAACCCTAGTCCAACTCGGTTTTAAGACAACTCCCAACCGAATATGTATATGACACATTATGACTGAAATACTTAAATGCTAAATACCTCAAAATACTGACATGCAAAATCTAAGAATAGAACACTTATATACTGATAATGTGACATTCGAAAACTGGAGCATGCATATCTATTTTAACTGACCTAGTATGTGAAATTCATAAACTAAGAGAATCTACACAACTAGGGTTCTGAGTTTCATGCAAAGAACTACGCAATGATTCCACGAAAACATGATAATCTTATTAGGAATACTCTAACAGCTAAATCACAACCAATATCTAAGGTTTTAGCAACCTTAGGTCTAACCAAGATATAGAAATCAAGAATCTGACTGAATTCTACAGACCTAGTGGATGAAAGGAATGCACAGGGGAAAAACCAAATCGACCCTAACATAAAAGTTGACTGGGGTCGACCACGGAGCCACTGACACTCTATTATTTGGACAACGGCTCATCAAGTGGGTTGTGGTTCTTGGCCATGGTTAATTGGTTTTGGGAGTTTTCCTCTACGGTCCACTTCACGGACCGTGTGAAGGACCATGGACCATGAAGGTCATCCTGGTTCTTCACATGGAGCTAGGGGCCTACTAGTTCAGCTTCACGAGCCTCACCACGGACCGTGAAGGCCGTTGTATTCCTTTACTTGGGCTGGGGGTATGCTCGGTGGAGGAGGACAGACCATCCCACGGCCTGTCATCAAGACGACACCTCGTGGTAGGCTCCGTGGTCCAAGGTCTAGGTTTTGGTTTGTCCTGTCTAACCTCAACGAGCCTTACCATGGCTCAGTCCATAGCCCGTGAAGGGTCCCGTGGTCCATAATTTCTGGGTGAGTGTGAACCATGGTCAAGTCAACGAACTGTGGTTCCTTTCATAGTCCTTGAACCCTGTCGTGGTTGACCTATTTTTCTGTTGTTCTGGGCTGATAAGTTTTGAGGTGTTACAAACATGATGGAA
Source organism: Solanum acaule (assembly GCA_036250505.1). Classification (NCBI taxonomy): domain Eukaryota; kingdom Viridiplantae; phylum Streptophyta; class Magnoliopsida; order Solanales; family Solanaceae; genus Solanum; species Solanum acaule. Next base: position 23,766 of record JAJOOR010017278.1, read on the forward strand.
AATACCAAAGAAGAATAAACTGAAGAGAGAAGAGAGAAGTCCTTTTATTTCTGTTGAATGATTAATTTACAATGAAAAGAACCTCTTCATTTATGGTGAAAAACATATTAAATGCCTAGTTAGGATTTCTTACTTTTCTCCAAAGACCCAAAATAGTTGAATTTTAAATGTCATTCAGTTTTATCAATAACTACTAAAGTTTATATAAGAACTCAAACTTAGCTTTAATGTGATTGATTACTAATGAACTCAAACTTAGCTAATTTGTCTCTTAGATTTTGCAATGGCATCCAAATACTGAAACAAAACTCAAGACTCAAACACAGAAAAAAGCTTATCAATTTGTTGACAGGCTAAATTTTTTAGACTCATGCTCAGAGGTATTTCATTACATAATATATAGACAAAAAATCTGTAAATACACAATAAAGGATTACTATTTTTCCCTGTATGGGTTCATTAGAACTATTGAATATTAGGAAAATTTTATTCTCTTTTGTGAGGTAAATAGTTTATAAGGAAAGTAGTATTAGAATGACTTGGAACACGCACGATTTTCTCTTTCTCATTAGGCTTCTGCAACCATGTCCCCCTTTTCTTCATATTTTTAGCAACTCAATTTCTTAAGAATTAGAAAAAACAAATAATATTTTAGAAGTAAGACATGACTAATAGCTCTAATGAATTGGATAATGACATTGTTTGTAAAGATACAATTTTGGTTATGAATAAAAATATGCAGGTTACCAAAAAATAAAGATAGTGGAATTGCAAGTTTTTAGCGGATGGGTTTAAGACTGTTCCTTATCAAGAGAAATGGAATGTAAAACCTAAATTACCTGCATACTACATTTAAAGAAAGGACATGAAATCAAAGATGTGTCCAGAAACATGTAATGTTTTTCCTTCCTCCTAAACCATTAATGATATTTTGGGAAATGTCCAAAGATGGGAATCATTAGATAGTTATTCCATTGTTATCATAGTAGCGAAGAACTACATAAAATAAATTTTCACTATACTTTTAATAAATATCGGATAAGGATTTTCAATCTAATACAATTTTCTTTTATCTCTTGACCATTCTGCGAATAGAGTCTCATGTAATTTCCTTTATATCTTTCTTGAAAGTGCCAAAGTTCTATGTTTTACCGATGGGTTATTCCTTTTTCAAGGGTGCGAGAATTATTATGATTGTAATCATGTATCAAATATTGGAAACTTATTCGTCCTCATCAATATTATCATGGGTTTGTTCAAGTTTTTGTTCTTGCATTTGATTCTCAAGATAATATTGAATCATGTTATCACATTGTCACTGCACTCCCTCCTTCTCATCAGCCAATTCACTTATTTGAGATTTACTCATCTCAATCTAATTCAAGGAGGTACTCTTCCTAAAATTGTTAGAGGTAGAATATACAATTTTTATTGGTAGGAGATATTTTATGAGGGTGATGACCTACTGGAATACAACATCAAATGATGCACCCGTATCTAATGTGAAAAATGAGATCACAATAGAGTATGAGTCTCTCCTGAGTACATGACAATGAAATCCTCACAGAAGATTCAAACCCCTTAAAACGGTCTCGTTATGTACATGATCTTAAGAATTAGTGACCTTGATACTATTTTCATTTTTTGTAATGTAGAAAACCTTTTAAATGTTCTTTGTTAAAGAATATAATTTGTCCTTTCATTAGATATCCTAAACAATGGTAAAGCGGATAAAATAAGAAGTTCTAATAAAAGAATAGAATATATACTTCAACATAGAACATGAGAAACGTTTTCTACTTGACAACAATAGAAAATACCATCAAGGGCACTAATTCTTCACCTCATGTTACATAATGAGGTTGTTTATGTAGGGCAGAATACTCTCTATGTATTTAGGTATCCTTGACTCATCAGAGTCTCAACCTTCTTCTCTATCAAGTGATAGGGATATATCTTTTCGATCATGTAGATCGCCACAATGTAGATAGCACTATTAATACAAGGTGGTATGCTACATGACATACAACCATAGATAATAAATAAAATTTTCTCATATGCTAGCTTGACAAGACTTCTTATGTGCAAGATTTGCATACACTTCATTTCACACATATGTACTTTCCTCCATCGATATTTAATATAAAAACATCCCCAGAGTCATTATATGCAGTTTGAAAGAATAAATCATCTTCTATTTGAGTTAATTACCATAAATATAGGTTAAAAATACATAAGATGAATTGTATCGATCTAATTTTTCATATTTAATGCAACCACCTAATTTGATATTTTATTCTAGTAAGACATTCCCTTCATATAACATTCTACCAATAACAAATGTATCTTTAAGTAACACCCCGAAAACTAGTAGGCTAAACTAGGGCAACGTTCGAGGGTTAGAGTCATGGAGGTGGACTATGGCCAAGGGGAAAGGGACAAGGTCCAAGGCAAGGGCAAAGGCTGCCCAAGCCTTGCCAAGGCTCTGCCCCAAACCACAAAGGCCTTCACGACCAATGGTGGTCATCACGAGTCGTGGTGCCATTCATGAAGGTGGAAGCAGTAGTGTCCTTAAGGCTGCCCCAAAATTGGCTCCTCCACACGAGCCACTTCACGGCTCATGAAGCCTTAAATGGCTCATAGGAGTGGCCTTTATCATTCCTTAGTGGTTGAAGGTTGATAGAGAAATGGCTTAGCCACTGCCTCAAGGTCCACGAGAGGAACCATAGCTCGTGGCCTTGACCACGGCTCATGGAGCCCCTTGTGAGATTGCCTTGGGCTAGTGAGATAAAGGCACAAAATGCCTAGCTACTGCCTCAAGACCACAGATTGGACCACGGCTCATGGTCATGACTATGGCTCATGGATCCCGACGTGGTCCCTGGTAGCTCAGTTTAAGTGAGGTTTATTTTGGGAAATTCTGGTTGAAGTCCAATTAAAGTGAAGTAGAATTAGGTAAGTTTAGGGCCACAATATAAGTCATTTTTAAGTCAAATTCACCCAAACTAAGTCATTTTTCCCAAACACCCAAATAATTCCCAAAGTTCATCTCCTCAACAAATATTCTCTCTGTAGAATTTCAAGGAAGAAGAAGAAGGAAGAAGGCGAAGCTTGGGTTCAAGAAACAAGTTATTCTTATCAAATTCATTGGGATTAATAGCTAAGGTATTGTAGTTCTCCATCCATGGATAGGCTTCATCCATGGAGTCCCTCCCAAACCCCAATTCCAAAGACAGAAATTCCCTAAAAGCTAGGGTTTGTCTCCAAATCATGGGTTACTTTCAAAAACGATTTGAATGTTTTATTTAGTTTATATTATCATTGAATTGATGAATTATTATGTTTTTATGTTGAAATCCTAAAGAACCCATGAAACCCCCATATTACTCAATTATGATCTTCTGATGTGGGTTTTTTTTATTATAGAAGAATGATATGAGATTATGCATGTAGTGATTGGGTTACTTGAATTATGATTATATTAATGTCTAATGTAGTAATTCTATATGTCTCGAATAAATATGATCTATAATCCTTGAAGGGCAAAGTATGAGAATTATGCATGATTATGAGATTAATGTATATTCTTTAAGAACACTTTGAGAGGAAAGTGAATATGATTATGATCTATTGTTGTGTTGTTGGAGGTTATCCTCATGTACACACTTATGTATGAATATGATATGATGTGAAAGGTTTTCTCACAATATGATGACTCTAAGGTTGAAAGGCTATTCTTACCAATTTAATCTATGAGCTATAGTATGAATTATGTTGGAATGAGTGTCAAGACATTCTTCCATGAATATGAACTTAAGTAAAGACTTAATATGCAATCCATGGGAATTAATTCTTAGTACCGAGTGGATATGAATATGAGATAGAAGCTTGTACGATAGTTGAGTCCGACTTCCCACTGAAACCTTTTATACTAATTGAGTCCCGCTTTTCAAATGGGTTCCTTTTACCTTAGTTGAGTATGGGTTCCCAAAGTATGTATCTCATTATATGGAAACCTTATACCTTAGTTGAGTCCATGTTTCTAGTAGCAATCTTCTTATCCCATAATCTATATGCCCACATAGGTAGTTAGCTAGTGGATCCACCTAGGCAAACAATATGGTTCTACCTTAGGCAAGTATGACAACCCCTTTTCGGAGTGGGGTAGACACCGGATTCCATGGTAAGCTAACATGGTCTATGTTGGTTAAGGCTTATTCCCCATTATGATAGTATGAACAGGAAGATGAGTTATGAACTATAGTTACTAAAGAAGCTTTACTTAGTATGGGTGATATTATGGGATCTTATTCATGCATTGCACAAGTAGGCTTTGAGGGTATTATGGTATGTTCATTCTATGATAAGCTGATTGATGAGTTGATTATGGTTATGACTTATGCTTTTCCATTATCTTCAAAATGATGTTTTAACTTAGTAAATTGCATGCATTCAACTAAAATGTTCCTTTTCGCTTGTTTTCATGATTTTTTGCATGGCTATCATACTTGGTGAAAATTTGTACTAACTCATATCTTCCTACATTTTTCTAAGTGTAGGATCCGGGTATCAAGGTGGTCATCATTGTGGCTAAAGCTAGGATTTGAACATGACTTCTAACTTATTTGTGAGTCCTCATGATTCCAGGATGAATGTTTTCATTTGGTAGTTTCATTCTTGTATTTGACTTTCAGATTATGTTGTATGGGCTTTGTCCCTATTTGATTCAAGTATTGTAATAGATGGCTAATTAAGACAAATCTAAACTTCCGCTTTCTTTAATGAAAATTTTGTACTTGTAATGTGTTTTTACTCTTATTGTTCTGTTGCTTTATGTTATGATATGCTATGTGGCTTGCATGAGGTCTTTTGGGGTTCTATGTGCCTTTTTACGTCTAGGGGGTACCCTTGGATCGTGATAAGCTTGGTTATTAGAGCACAAGGTTTGGAATGCTTCTAGGATGATGTCTTATAAGTTACGTCTAGCAGAGTTTTGTTCATGATTGTGAAGCGCGCCACACTTATGAATAAGAGGCTATACGATGATTAGGAAACTACACTTCTTTCATTACTCTTATGTTGTGCCTTATTGTTTAACTCTATAAATTCCCACTGCTAATCCTTCTCTTTTGTCTTTATGAAATGAATACACGAACGGCTAATGCTAGAAGAATGGAGGGTGACAATGTGAATTAAGGAGCTCCTCATCAAGTTAATCAATCTCTGGTTGATCCTTTGGTTGAGAATGTGACCCATGCGGAGTTTAGGTCTACTATCCAAATGTTGGCTCAGGCCGTGACCGCTCAGGCAAATAGAGAATTTGTTGCTCCGATGAATCTTAATGTGAATTCGGCTGCTTCTAGGGTTAGGCATTTATCTTGAATGGACCCTCACGAATTTCATGGCTCTAAGGTGGAAGAGGATTCCCAAAGGTTTATCGATGAGGTTTATAAAGTTCTTGCTATTATAGGGGTGTCTTCGGAAGAGAAGGCGGAGTTAGCCACCTACCAACTAAATGAGGTTGCTCAAGTATGGTATGATTTGTGGAAGAGGGGAAGACCCGTATGATCAAGCCCGATTGAATGGGAAATGTTCAAATTGGTATTTCTTGATAGATTCTTTCCCTGAGAGTTGTGGGAAGCTTAGGTAGAAGAATTCATTAACCTTCATCAAGGAAGTATGAGCGTGAAAAAGTATGCCCTAAAATTCACTCAATAGTCCAAGTGTGCTCCGACTATGGTGGCGTATCTAAGGGATGAGATGAGTAGGTTTTTGACGGGTGTGTCCGACTTTGTGGAAAAAGATTTCCGTACAGCAATGCTCCATCATGATATGGACATCTCAAGGATTATGGTGTATTCTCAATAAATTAAGAAGTCAAAACTCAAGAAAAGGAATAGAGAGGTGAAAAGAGCTAGAACAGATGATGGGAACTTCTCCAATGCAAGGTCCGATGGACAAGGTCGACCAACGTTTAGATAAAGGTTCTCCAACCAAGGCTCCTCTAGTGCTCCAAGGGTCAACAAGGATAGGGTTTCCAACCCTACACCTCGAGGAGGTAATAGTTGTGGTTCTTATGTTGCAAGGCCTAATTGTGCAAAATATGGAAAAAAACATGATGGCAAGTGCCTTGTTGGTACCAATGGGTGGTTTGGTTGTGGGAATGTTGGCCACAAGATGAGAGAATTTACAATGCTCAAGGTTAAGGGAAGGAAAGATAAACAAACTCCTCCAAGTGGTTCAAACTCCAATGCCCAAAAGCAAAACCTCTTTTATGCTCTTCAATCCCGAGGTGACTAAGAGAGCTCCTCGGATGTGGTAATCGGTCTACTAAAAGTCATTTCTACTGATGTATATGCCTTGTTAGATCCTGGTTCTACTTTGTCCTCTGTGACACCTTTTGTGGCCATGAAGTTTGAAATACCCCCCGAAGTGTTAGTAGAACTTTTTTTGGTCTCTACCCTGGTTTGTGACTCGGTGGTCAATAAGAGGGTTATAGAAGTTGTCCGAATTCGTTGTCCCATAAGGTTACTTTGGTGGAGTTAGACTTGTTAGACTTTTATGTGATTTTAGGTATGGATTTTTTGCGTGCATGTTATGCCTCTATAGATTGTAGGATTCGGGTGGTTAAATTACATTTTCCAAATGAGCCTATTTTAGAGTGGAAGGGGGGACATTCTATCCCTAGAGGTCAATTTGTATCTTGTGTTAAAGCTAGGAAGATGATCTCCAAAGGGTGTATTTTCCATCTTGTTAGAGTGGTGGATGTTGAGTTTGAAACCCCTTCTCTAGAGTCGGTTCCGGTAGTGAATGTGTTCTCAGAAGTTTTCTCTGATGATTTTCTCGGTAATCCTCCCAAGTGGGAAATATATTTTGGCATTGACCTTTTACTGGATACGCAACCTATATCCATTCCTCCTTATAGAATGGCTCCGGCGGATTTGAAAGAGCAACTAAGGGATTTATTAGATAAGGGCTTCATCCGGTGTTGTTTGTTAGAAAGAAGGCTAGGTCTCTTAGAATGTGCATTGATTACCATCAATTGAATAAAGTAACAATCAAGAATAAATATCCTCTTCTGAAAATTGTTGATTTGTTTGACCAACTTCAAAGGGCTAGTTATTTCTCTAAGATTGATCTTCGTTCGGGTTATCACCAATTAAGGGTTAGAGGGGTTGATATTCCAAAGACGGCCTTTAGAACCCGGTATGGTCACTATGATTTTGTGTTAATGTCATTTGGATTGACTAATGCTCTGGCGGCGTTTATGGACTTGATTAATAGAGTGTTTAGGCAATACCTAGACATGTTTGTGCTTGTGTTTATCGATGATATTTTGATCTATTCAATGAGTGAGAATGAACATATGGACCATTTGAGAATTGTGTTGGATGTTTTTAAGGACGAACAACTTTTTGCTAAGTTTAGCAAGTGTGAATTTTGGTAAGGTCCGTAGCTTTCCTTGGTCATATTATGGCAAGTGAGGGTATTGTGGTAAATTCGAAGAAGCCGAATGAGGTCAAGAGTTGGCCTAGACCTCTAACTTCTTTTGACATTAGAAGCTTCTTGGGTTTTTTCGGTTACTATAGGAGGTTTGTTGAGGGGTTTTCCTCCTTTGCTTCTCCGTTGACAGCTTTGACTCAAAAGAAGGATAAGTTTGAGTGGTCAGAGGGTTGTGAGAAACGCTTTCAAGAATTGAAAGATAGACTTACTTCTGCTCCAGTGTTGACCTTACCGAAGGGTACATATGGTTTTGTTGTATATTGTGACGCCTCTAGAGTGGGGTTTGGATGTTTCCTCATGCAAAATGGTAAAGTGATTGCCTATGCTTCAAGGCAACATAAAGTCCATAAGAAGAATTATCCTACCCATGATCTTGAATTAGCAGCGGTTGTATTTGCCTTGAAAATATGGAGACATTACTTGTATAGGGTTCATGTGGATGTTTCACCGATCATAAGAGTCTTCAATATGTGTTTAGTAAAAAGGACTTGAATCTTCGTCAACGAAGGTGGTTAGAATTATTAAAGGATTATGACATGAGTATCCATTACCACCCCGACAAAGCTAATGTTGTAGCGGAGAAACTTAGTAGATTGTCCATGGGTAGTGTGGCTCATGTAGAGGATGAAAATAATGAATTGATTTGTGAGGTGCATAGATTTCCCCGACTAGGTGTCCAACTGGTGGATTCCACCAAGGGTGGAGTCATGGTCCATAGTGGTTCCGAATCGTCCTTTGTGATGGATGTGAAGTCTAAGCAAGATCTTGATCCTTTATTAGTTGAGTTGGAAGAGTCAATACATAAGAAGTCCATTCAGGCTTTCTCCCAAGGGGGAGATGGGGTGCTTAGGTACCAAGGTCGGTTATGTATTCCGAATATTGATGGTTTGAGGGAATAAATTTTAGAAGAAGCTCATAGTTCTCGGTATTCTATTCATCTGCGAGCCACCAAGTTGTACCATGATCTACAGGAAGTCTATTGGTAAAATGGTACGAATAAAGATATTTCAGGATTTGTAGCCAAATATCCTAATTGTAAACAAGTTAAGGTTGAGCACAAAAGGCTGAGAGGCTTGTCCCAAGATATACGTATTCCCACTTGGAAGTGGGAAGATGTAAATATGGACTTTATTGTGGGTTCACCTCGCACTTGAAGGCAACATGATTCTATTTGGGTCATTATAGAACGGATGACAATATCAGCCCAGTTTATTCCCATCAAGGTTTATTATTCGGCGGAAGACTATGCCAAGTTATATATAGGAGAGATAGTGAAGTTGCATGGGGTCCCTTTATCTATTATTTCGAATCACGGTACTTAATTTACTTCACCTTTTTGGAAATAATTCCAAAAAGGGCTTGGTACTAAGGTTAAGCTTAGCACGACTTTTCATCCCAAAACTGATGGGCAAGCGGAGCGTACCATCCAAACATTAGAAGATATGTTGAGGGTATGTGTTATTGATTTCAAGGGTAATTGGGATGACCACTTGCCATTAATAGAGTTTGCCTATAATAATAGTTATCACTCAAGTATCGGTATGGCTCCCTTTGAAGCTTTGTATGGTAGGAGATGTAGGTCTCCAGTTGGTTGGTTTGAGGTAGGAGAAATTGCTCTTATTGGTCCTAAATTAGTTTATGAAGCTATTGATAAAATTTGGCTCATTAGAGAGAGGTTGAGAACGGCTCAAAGTAGACAAAAATCTTAGGCAGATTTGAGAAAAAGGAATCTAGAATTTGAAGTTAATGATTGGGTCTATTTGAAAATATCACCCATGAAGGGTGTGATGAGATTTGGCAAGAAAGGGAAACTTAGTCCCCGGTATGTAAGCCCATATCAAATTTTGAAACGTATTGGGAAGGTTGCCTATGAGTGGGATTTGCCAAATGAGTTGGCCCCGGTTCATCCGGTATTTCAAGTTTCTATGCTTAAAAGTGTATTGGAGACCCGACGTCCATTATTCCCATAGAAGGGTTGGGAGTTGATGAAAGTCTTTTATATGGAGAGGTTCCGTTAGAGATACTAGACTGGAAAGTCCAGAGATTGAGAAACAAGGAAATAGCTTCTGTGAAGGTTTTATGGAGAAATCATTTAGTTGAGGGTGCTACTTGGGAGGCCGAGGCCGATATGAATTCCCGATATCCTCATCTATTTCCATCTACTCCTATTCAAGCTTGAGGTAATTAGTTCCTCTTGAGTTTTAGTGTTGTGGGAGTCATGTGTGTATATGTGTTTTTCCATGATTTCCTTATGCTATGCATGTTCTTGAAAAATTCATGTTTAGTAAGAAAATGAGTTTTTATGATTGATATTCCTCATGTTGTTGTGCATTTAGTATGAGTTGTCTATTTGACTTCATGAGGTGAGTTTATGAACGTGCTTTAGTATGCTTTTGAGAGTAATTGCATATTGGATACATGATATTGTGTTGAGTATGATTTTAGTTGGAGAAGGTAGGTCATCCTATGAATATGAGAAATGTTGAGTTTCATGCATAATGGGTTGTTAGATGTAGTTCCTACTTCCTTATGTTGCATTGATTATGTTTGAGATGGAGTTGAAGTTTCCTCCTTTGAATTGTGCATTATTTTTATGTTTCATGCATGATGGGCTGCTAGTTTTGAGTCTTTACTTCCATAAGGTGTCTAGATCATAATTCGAGGATGAATGTTCCCAAGGGGGAGATATTGTATCACCCTAGAAACTAGTAGGCTAAACTAGGGCTACGTTAGAGGGTTAGAGTTATGGTGGTGGCCTAGGGCCAAGGGAAAAGGAAAGGGCCAACGCTGCCCAAGCCTTGCCAAGGCACTGCCCCAAGACCACGAGGGCCTTCACGACCAGTGGTGGTCACCACGAGTCAAGGTGCCACTCGTGAAGGTTGAGGAAGTAGTCTACTGAAGGCTCCCCTAAAATTGGCTCTTCCACATGAGCCACTTCACGGCTCTTGAAGCCTTAGACAGCTCGTGGGAGTGGCCTTGATCATGCCTTAGTGGTTGAGGGTTGATGGAGAAGATTCTTAGCCACTGCATCAAGGCCCACGAGAGGGACCACGACTCATGGCCTTGACCACGGCTCCTGGATCCCCACGTGGTCCCTGGCAGCTCAATTTAAGTGAGGGTTATTTTGGGAAATTCCAGTTTAAGTCGAATCAAAGTGATGTCGTTTTGGGTAAGTTTAGGGTAACTATATATGTCATTTTTAAGTCAAATTCACCCAAACTAAGTAATTTTTCCTAAACACCCAAATAGTTCCCAAAATTCATCTCCTCACCGAAAATTCTCTCTCTAGAACCTCTATGAAGAAGAAAAAGGAAGAATGTGAAGCCAGATTTTAGGAAACAAGTTCTTCTGATAAAATTAATTGGAATTCATAGCTAAGGTATGTTAGTTCTTCATCCATGGAGTCCCTTCAAACCCCAATTTCAAAGAAAGAAATTTCCCAAAAGCTAAGGTTTGTTTCCAAGTCATGGGTTCCTTTCAAAAACGATTATAATGTTTGATTTAGTTTATATTATGATTGAATTGATGAATTATTATGGTTTTTATGTTGAAATCCCCAAGAACCCATGAAATCCCCATATTACTCAATTATGATCTTGTGATGTGGGTTTGTTGATTATAGAATAATGATATGAGATTATGCATGTAGTTATTAGGTTACCTGAATTATGATTTTATTCATGTCTAATGTAGTAATTATAGATGTGTCGATTGAATATGATCTATGGTCCTCGAAGGGCAAAGTATGAGAATTATGCATGATTATAAGATTGATGTATATGCTTTAAGAACACTTTGAGAGGAAAGAGAATATGATTATGGTCTAGTTGTTGTGTTGTTGGAGGTTATCCTCATGTACACACTTATGTATGAATATGATATGATGTGAAAGGTTTTCTCACAATATGATGATTGTAAGGTTGAAAGGCTATTCTCACCTATTAAATCTATGAGTTGTAGTATGAATTATGTTGGATTGAGTGTGAAGACATTCTTCAATGAATATGAACTTCAGTCAAGAGTTAATATGTAATCCATGGGAATTAATGCTTAGCACCGAGTGGATATGAATATGAGATGGAAGCTTGTACGATAGTTGAGTCCGGCTTCCCAATGAAAGCTTTTACACCAGTTGAGTCCTTCTTTCGAAATGGGTTCCTTTTATCATAGTTGAGTCCAGGTTCCCAAAGTATGTTTCCTATTAGATGAAAAACTTCTACCTTAGTTGAGTCCGGGTTTCTAGTAGCAATCTCTTTATCCCATAAACTATGTGCCCACATAGGTAGTTAGCTAGTGGATCCACCTTAGCTTAGATTATCGTTCTACCTTAGGCTAGCAGGACAACCCCTTTACGGTGTGGGGTAGACAATGGATTCCATGGTATGCTCACATGGTCTATGTTGGTTAAGGTTTATTCCCCACTATGATAGTATGAACAAGAAAATGAGTTATGAACTATAGTTACTCAAGAATCTTTACATAGTATGGGTGAGATTATGGGATCTTATTTATGCATTGTACAAGTTGGCTTTGAGGGTATTTATGGTATGTTCCTCCTATGATAATATGATTTATGAGTTGATTATGCTTATGACTTATGATTTACCATTATCTTAAAAATAATGTTTTAACTTAGTAATTTTTATGCATTCAACTAAAATGTCCCTTTTAGCATTTGTTTTCATGATTTTATGTGTGGCTATCGTACTTAGTGCATTTTTGTACTAACCCATATCTTCCTACATTTTCCCTAAGTGTAGGGTCCGATTATCAAGGTGGTCATCATTGTTGCTAAAACTTGGATTTGATCATTTCTCCTAGCTTGTTGGTGATTCCTCATGATTCGAGTACATATGTTTTCATTTAGTAGTTTCATTCTTGTATTTGAGTTTCGGATTATGTTGTATGGGCTATGTCCCTATTTGATTCAAGTATTGTAATAGAAGGCTAATTGAGACATGTCTAGACTATTGCTTTCTTTTATGAAAATTTTGGATTTGAAATGAATTTTTACTCTTATTGTTCTATTTCTTTATGTTATGATATGCTAAGTGGCTTACATGGGGCCTTTCGGGGTTCTATGTGCCTTGTTACATCTAGGGCGTACCCTTGGGTCGTGACACTTTAACTCAAGACAACCTAAAGAAGGGAACCTTTTAAGATTTTGATTGAGATGTGTAAATTTCAAATAACATAATTTGTTGACGAAAATAAGGTATTGTAGAGACAATTATCGAAGAATAACAGCCGGAACAAATCCATGATAATACTATTGAAGACGGATAAGTTTTTGTTCTTCGATTATAGGATTATAGACACAATAATTCTCCCACCCCTAACAAAGGAGTAATCCACTACTATAACTTAGAATTTTAATCCTTTTACGAAAGAAACCAAGGTAAGGACCAGGAATTCCATTTGCAGAACAAACCAGAGATTAAAAAATCTCAATTAGATTGAAGTTTAATATCAATTGTTTGATAAAATTAGATTGAAAGTATCAGGGATGAAGTACTTTCCTGGTATAATAAAAATGGACTAAACATCAATAATTATTTAGCATAGATGAAAGTCACTTCAAATTTGTTTACACAACTATGATATTCACGTCCTCCCTTCTAATGTAGTTTGCATGCGGGTAATTTAGATTCATTAATCCATTTCAGGTGATAAACTACAGTCTTAGAGTAATCCTATTAAAACATTTGAATCTCAATCCCCTTTTTTTCAATCATGTCATCATTCGATTTATCAGATCTATTAGTCACATCATCCTTCCAAGATTTCATTTATTTTTTAATCTGTAGGTAGTTGCGTTGCTGAAAAATCAAGGGAGATGGGAAAAATGGTTGCAAAACTATTGCAGTGATGAGAAAAATCATGCACAAACAAAATCATTTCAGTACTATTAAGTTATGAAATACCTCAGAAGTCAGAACATAAATTTATATAAAATAAGAGTATTTTTCCTTCCTACCTCTTTGATATAATTAATGCGCTCGATCAACATATTTAGATAATTCTATCATTAATGGACTGTCGACTATCGTGCCTGCTTTTGGATATTAGTGCACAATTCTAGCAACAAACGAAGTTACAAATTATACAAATATAAAAGACATAGTAACCAAGATATCTAAATAATGTTACACTTGTAGATAAATTAAGTATCGTGACCATTTGTTGTGAATGTTGTTGGTTGCTGATATATTTTCCTCTTTTCACTTACTAGAAAATTCGTCAGAAAAAAATGCACCCCGAAACTTAGAGTTTTTAGCCAATTTAAGTAAAATTAAGTGAATTCATTATGTTATAGTTTTAAAGTGTAACAAAGCATACAATTGTATTTATAATAGGACTAGTTCTTCGAATATAAACCAAGTCATCAAACATGTTATATATATATATATATATATATATATATATATATATATATTTGGTTTCGAAATTGTTTAAAAAAATTGATCTATTTATTAGTTAATTAATAATTAGTTATTGATCCAACAAAACAAAGAACAAATTTTGTCAATACGACAACTAATGCAACATACATTGTTTGACAATTTTCAGTTTGCTTATTAGTAGATAAAGCTTTTCTCTCTCTAAAGTTCATCCATATGTTTTTGATCTAATTAATGAAAAAAGGGAAGGGAGTTGAGGACGCAACTCTTGTGGCATAGGTGTATGGAAAGAGGTTTTGACCCCTTTTAGATATATTGCAAGAGGTTTTCTAAAAACACTACTTTGTGATTCTATAATAAATAATTATAAGACTCTTGAATGGTGAACAACTATGGTCTTACATCTAACTATATATGCGATTAAATTATTTTTACATACATGTTTAATGATATTTTGTGGTGATTATTGTTTGTGTGTTTGCTACTATATGATAGTTCATTTGTGGTTCTTGACAGCCACATACCTTAATGTTGACTCAAAATATTTTCTCACTATTTTATATTTTAAAATACCTTAGTTTTGACTCAAATCGTCTTGAGGTTGTTGGTGAGGATAGTTTTGTAGATATTCTGGTAGTGGATGTCTTCCATTTTTTCCTTTGTTTTCTATTTCTTTTGGTATTTTTCTAATTTTGTGTAATTTTTTGGCTTGTCCATGTCCAATTTATATCATTTATTTCCTATTGTGAGTATTTGATTCATGTATTTGATTTTCTAACACATTGTTGAAATTTTATATTCTGTATTTTGCCTTGTGCATTCTACTACATTCTTGAAATTTTGCTTTCTTTTTCAATTCTACCTTTACAGAAATTCCTGCAATTCTATTTCTTCTAAAATGTTGCCTTTTGTACACTATTTTACATTTTCTATTTTCTCAATGTCTATATTCTTTTTTTATTCATTATTTACCTTCTTTGTTTGCTATTTCTCTCTAGACGCTGCTCCTTATCATTTTAGTATTAATATTTATTCTTGCTTATTTTATTTTATGCATTTAATTAATTTTGTGTATACCCTGAATTATTTCTTTTTTATCTTGTTTGTAGTTTTTTTAATCGGTCTTAGATTTTTCACTTGACTCAGTAGTTTTCGTAACTTCCTATTTTATTTACATCTTGTCTACTTACATCTGTCTAGTGGCTTTGGGGAATGATGGTGGACTGGCGTCATGTCTTCGGTAGAGGACGGGGGCGAGGGAGAGTGGTGGTCGGTGGGTTAAGAGTTATCCAAAGCTAAGAGTAGGGCTATTAACGAGGAAGTCCATAGAGTTTATAAATATTCTCAAGAAAAGGACGATAATTATAACATGTGAATAGGATACCATATGGGAAGGTACCAAGGCATGGGAGGGACGAGTTATGGTTGTGGTACTCAGGAGTATCAAGAGATAGAAACGGAGTAGGTATTTTAGTTGATGGGGACCTTCGATACCCAATGGTGGAGGTTAGGAGAATCAATGATAGGATATTGATGATTAAGCTAGTCGTTGGTGGGTTTATTTTAACATTATTAGTGATTATGCACCTCAAATGGGTTTTTAAAATGAGGTAAGAAACGCTCTATTGGCTGGATTTGGATGATGTAGTGAGAGGTATACCAAACTCGGAGAAGAATTTCATTGGTGGAGACATTAATGGTCAAATTGGGGGAGCTTCTAGTGATTTTGATGATGTTCGTGAAGGCTTTTGTTTTGTGCAACGGAATGACGGTGGAGCATTGCGACTTGATTTTGCTATAGATTTTGAGTTGGTTATTGCTAACTCATATTTTTTTAAAATGCAGAACCAGTTGGAAACCTTTCGTAGCACGGTAGCTATGACTTGGATTATTTGCAACTTAAGAAGAGTGATTAAAGACGTTGCAAGGAATGCATGGTTATTCTGAGTGAGAATATTAGAACACTATATAAGCTTTTGGTTATGGACTTGGAGATAAAGAGGCATTGGAGGAAGAAGACCTTATAAGACAGAATGAGGTTTAAATTGGGTGGCTTCACCCCAACTCTTTAATAGGTGATGGGGGAGAAGTTTATTGGTGTGGGGTCTTTTGTAAATAGGGGTGATGTGAAAAAACATGTGGGATAAGGTAGATAGTTGCATTAGGGGAGTAGCTATACAGGTGCTACAGGTATTGATGGGTAACTTTGGTGTTCATCAAGGATATTAGTAGGGGGGAAGGAGAACTCCAAGCAAAGTGGAAACCAAGAAGGTTGCATCTACAAAGTTTGTGGAGTGCATGGACGAGGAAGAGAAGTTAAACCTAAAGAGAGTTATAAGATAACAAAGCCAGAAGCTAAGTTAGTAGTTACGACTACTGAGAAGGCAACATTCAAATGCTTGTATGTTGATCTAGGGGACAAAGATAGGGATAACTAGTTGTATAGGCTCCCGAAAGATAAGGAAAGAAATGCTCGCAACTTGGATCTAGTGAAGTGCATCAACTATAAGGAAGGGAAGGTGTTGGTGAAAGTGACCTCTATTAAGAAAAGATCGAAAGCATACATCTACAAACTCTTAGCGGAATGATAGGATAAATGTGCCACCTCGTAGTCTACTAGGCTAAACTAGAGCTAAAAGTGAGGGTTAGAGTCAAGGAAAGAAGGCAAGAGCCAAAGAAGTGGGCTAAGGAAACCTACATTGATTTAGGCACTGCCCCACCTACCACACCCACCACCACGGCTCGTGGGAGGGCTCGTGGTGGGCTAGGCAGTAGCCTCTCCAAATCTTCCAAAAATAGCTTCCTCTTCACGAGCCACTTCACGGCTCGTGGTTAAGACCATGGCTCCTGGGATGGCTTATGGAGGAGAGTTGGTCTGTGAGGGTTATTGGAAGGTGGCTTAGGCACTACCTCAAGGCTTACGTGAGGGACCTGGCCTCGTGGTAGGCACTACGGCTCGTGGAGCCCTCTGTTAAGGTGCCTTGGGCTTGAGGGGACAAAGGCACATTGGCCTAGCCACTGCCTCAAGGTCCACGAAGGGGACCATGGCTCGTGGTCATGACCACTGCTCGTTGGACCCCACGTGGTGCCTAGCAACCTCACTTAAGTTAAGGGTTAAATAAGTCTTTTTCCGATTTTAATTTAACTTAAGTGAAGGAATTTTACCTTAGTTTGGTACAACCATATAAGTCATTTTAAGACAAAAACTCACCCAATAAAGTCATATTTTGCAAAACCCAAAATTATTCCCAAAGTTCATCCTCTGAAATATTCCTTCTCTAGAACCATGAAGAAGAAGGAGATTCAACTAGGGTTTCGGAAGCAAGCTTTTACAAATCAATTTATTTGGGCATTGTGACTTAGGTATGGTAGTTTTCATCCATGGAGCCCTCTCCAAATCTCCAATTTCAAAGATAGAAATCCCCAATTGTTAGGGTTTAATTCCAAAGTCATGGGTTCCTTTCAAACTTGATTCTAATGGTTGATTATGTTATTATAAGCATGAATTGATGATTTCATATGGTTTTTATGATGTATCCAGAAGATCCCATGAATGCCCCATATTTCTCAATTATGATCTTCTAATGTGGGCCTTTGTTGATCAAATAGAAATTTTATGAATTGATGCATGAAGTGATGGAATCACATGAATTATAATGAAATCCATGTCTAATGCTTGAATTCTAGATGTGATAATTGAAAATAGGTGCATGTTTTTATGAAATCTCAGTAAATGCTTTAAGGATACTTTGAGAGTAAAGTGTCAATGATTATGATAATGATGTTGTGTCGATTGATAGGACATTCTCATTAACACATAATGACCACGATGTGAAAGGTTGATGAGTCCGAGATTTGGACTCATTTAGGGCTTTGTTTTCATAGTTTTAGTGTCCTCAAATGACTAATTTATGCTATAAATTGATGTTAAGACCTAGATTTCCAGGTATGTTAGCTAAGGAAAAAAGGTAAGGACACTATCAAGCAAAATGGAGCATTATAAGATGAAGAAGCGAAGAAAGGCTATCCTGGTGATCGCCAAGACCACTCGGTGACTTGTCGAGTGGCTCTTCAACCAGCCTAAAGTTCTAGTGTGCCTACTGAGGGAAGAAACCAAGTTGGTGATAGAAATGGACTGTCGGTGAATCGCCGATCGGTTCCGCAATAACAGGATAGATTGCCAAAATTAAAGGTCCTAGGGATGCTGAGAACCAATACATAATGGCGATTGAAGAGAGCACAGGGCGGCTCACCGAACCACTCGGTGAGCCCGACTTAACTCGCCTAATGGCCTTTTAGGCCAAATTTTGGGCAATTATAAATTGAACTTTGAACTATAAATTAAGCATCTGGCTATCATTGAGGAGAGTTTTTCTTTTTAGTTTTAGAGTTCCATTGTAAACTTTGAAGCTTTTTGTGACTCAATTTTGAGATTTTGCAAGTGGGTGATGAGTCCACGATCTAGGGCTTATTTTGATAGATTTATTGTCCACCAATGCATATTTAGTTTCAATAACTGATGAAAATCCTTGAGTTTTAGGTATTTGGAGTTAGAGACTAAGAATGGACACTATTAGGCAGAAGGAAACAAGGCAGCTCAAAAAAACGAAGAAAAGACAGCCTCAGGATCACCTTAACCATTAGTTGAGTCACCGAATGGCTATGATCTCGCCTAATGTTCCAGTGTGCCAAGCTCTGAAGGAGAAAATTGAGTTGGCGAGATAAAGGAGTTGTTGGCGAGTCGCTAAACGATTCCGCAATGCAGTACTCCATCGCCCAGAGTTACAAAACCTGAATTTGCTGAAAGCCAATGCAGAAAGGCAATGAACCAGACCAAAGGGTGGAGTGGTCCTTCGCAGCACACTTTTTGACAACTATAAATACTTGTTTAAATTTCTAGTTTAGGATCAGATTTTTGTATTAGATTTTTGATGCAACCAGTATCAAATATTTTGAGTTCTTAGAACTTAGAGTTTTTGGGAGACCTTGTTCCTTAGCTTTGAAGATTTGAAGGTTTCCATTTCTAAGCAATTGCAATTGGGTATTGAATATTCTTTATCCTAGATGTGTGTAAAGACAATATATATCGTACCCCTTTCATGGAAACACTTTTTTGTATTGATTTCTATCTCTTTACATTGTCTAGCTAAAACCCCAATTCTTGGGGTGTGATTATGTGAATATGAATTGAATTTACTGCTGGGTATTGCTAATATATAGTTAATTTTTTTTAGAGGTGATTTCACTAAGTAGTTGTGTTAGAATTTAATGGGGTTGTAGTTGCAAACACAATTTTATCTTCGTGATTTTGACTTGCTCGAGAGATAGGTTTTAAAACCAAAACTACTGAATTGATAGTCTGTGGTTATTGGGTTGTCGTGGGTTCAGCTCGAGAGAGTGAAACCTAAACCCTCTCCTAAACATTCAGCTCGACAGAGTGAAACCTAAACCCTCTCCCAAACATTCAGCTCGAGAGAGTGAATGGACTAAGGCGAAAGCTGTGATTCATTGCCTCTTATTAGTGTTCGAGAGAAACCAATTCTATTTGGGGTAAATTGTTCGATAGAAAATTTACCCCCACTAAAGTCTAGCTTAGTTACTAATATACAGTGATTTACTATCAATAATATTTACCCAGTTGTTTATTTTAACCCATAATCCTATCACATCCCGAGAATTCCGTCTCCATATTTGCATTTTCACTTTTATTTGTTATTTTAATCGTTAATTGATTGCAAAACCCCCTTTAATAATTGATGCTTGTGTCACCCTTTAATTTATCATCTTTTTACTTGTAAATATCTATAGCTACGATTGACTGGAACACATTTTGGCTTTTCTATTGATTCTCAATTACGAACCACTCCCTGCTACTCGACCCCAACTCACTAGTTGGGGCATATTACTACTCATAATCGTTGGCACTTGAACTGGAAGTAGTGTCCTGATACGTGAAATCAAAATGGCGTTGCTACCGGGGAGTGGTGTTAGTTGAGAATTTCTAGTTAAGTTGGATTTTGTTCTTGTTAGTTATAGTTCTACTTACTTAATTCTTAGTTTTGTTTTCCTTTTTATGTTGAAAACAGAAAGTATGAGCGTAAATGATAGCAATGGCAGCCAAGTAGGCCATCAAGACGACATCATAAACATCAATGATGTCAACAAGCCTCATGCTAATGACCCCCATCTGATGGGAGGTATTGGTGCCATTCGCTTGCCTCTGGCTGAAGGGAATGTGGTATTTCACATCATGAGTATTATGTTGCAACTCTTGCAACTAAAAGGGTTTTTAGTGGTTTGGCTCATGAGGATCCCCATGAGCACATTAGAAACGTCGAGGATATATGCGGACCATTCTCCTTCAAAAATATCTCCCAAGAATCAGTCTGGTTGAGGTTGTTCCCGTTCTCTTTGATGGGAGAAGCATGCAAGTGGCTGGCTGAATTGCCACGTGAATAAATAAATTCAATGGAGGAGTAGGTCATCACATTTCAAGTGCGATTTTTCCCTCCCTCGAAGATGATGATTCTTCGGGACAACATTCAGAGCTTCAAACGTCTAGAAGGCGAGCCAATTCATGAAACTTGGCTGCGATTCAACAAGTTGGTGCTTCAATGCCCAACCCATGGCTTGCCTGATAACGTGTTGCTGCAGTATTTTTACCGGAGTCTTGATTCGGTAAATAAGGGTGTTACTGACCAACTTTCTCTGGGAGGTTTGATGTAGCAACCTTATGTGATAGCGGCTCAGCTCTTGGATGGCATGACTACTATAAACAGGGCGTGGTATACCCGTTAAGACCAGGTCTCCCCTCTCACGTTCAAGTTGACTAAGGAACATATGGAGAAGGACCAATAGAGGGACCAAAACATGGCCAAAATCATGACACAACTTGATATTTTGTCTACAAATGTCATGGGAGCTGGAGCTCGAGGTGTTAATGCAGTGGGTGTTGGTTGTGCTAATCCGGATGAGTCCTAGTTTCAAGCCTTGTATAATGAAGAGGTAAATTTCTAAGCCAACCAAGGAGGTGGCTATCGTTCAAACAACCAGAGGTAGGGTGGTAACCAAAGTTGGGCTAGGGATGAAGGTTGGAAAGATCGAGATCGTGAATGGAGGGATCATAATCCGAATTGGAAGGATGGGGAGAAGGATAGATATATACCTCCCCATGAGCGCCAAAAGCCAAAGGATTCGGAAGGTGGTAGGTCTGAGGATATGCTCTCTCGTATCCTCAACAAAGTTGAAGGGTCTAACAAGATTTTAAAAGAAATGAAGGAAGATGTGTCTACCCTTACCCACACCATCACCTCTCATTCAGTTTCAATCAAGCAGTTGGAGACCCAAATGGGTCATATAGCATCTCATCTGGTCAACCCGAGACAGCAGGGGGGTTTGCCTAGTGATACTATGGCTAACCCAAGAATAAGGTTTGAAGGTTACCTTGTGTCGTGCCGTGATGTTAACTTAGGCGCTGCTTGGGAGGCAACCCAAGTTTTCTTATTTGTTTATCTTTCTTTGTTTGGAATAATGGTGTGCTGGTTCTGCAGGTTAATGTGTGGAAAGTATTTAGAAAAAGGGAAATTGGTGAGAAAAAGGTCCAGTCGGTGCATTACCAGAAGGGTCGGCGACCCCGACTCAGACCGCCATTGGACTCAAGACAAATTTACCTTAGAGTCTGTAACTTTCAGCGAAAACCAGGAAATTATTGGAGAGGCGCCGACTAGCCGATATAGTTCGTCGTTTGGATCTCCAAATCAACTGGAAGTCCTGTAAAATTCAGCGAGGTAAGTGTCTACTCATCACTTCACCGAGCGAATCAGCGAGTAAGACTAATGTCGCCGAATGGGTGAAAAACGGATGGTTTTTAAGGCCAAAAGTTTTTTCTTTAAAATCCTTCATTTTCCCTATCTTTAACTCTTCACAAACTCACACCTGCACGTTATTCTATATAAAAAAATTTGCAATCTCTAAGTGTTTTAGTCATTGATTTGTTCTCAAAATTTGGATTACATTACTGCGTAGCAATTCAATCTTAACTTAATCAGCATTAAAGGTTGGTTTTCCGATCCCCGAGTTTGTTATTGTCATTTTGAACTCTTATGCAAATGATTTTACCGTGTTGTCATGTGTTGGGCCTCTATGATAGGATTAGTATGCTTAAATGCCGATTTCAATTTCAATATCTTGCCCGTAGTGTTTTGATTGTTGAAATTCCCTAGCTTGTTGCTTCGAAAAAGATTAAAATTATGTGGAGTAGTGCTTGTATGATATGGGTCTTGTTTGAATTTGTATTGTGCATGATTTAATTTTGTTTTCGGGGGTTGTGGAGATCATTTCGAGGGGCTAGGTTGAAATTAGGCACGTTGCGTCGTTTAGCGAGCTGGGTCGAGCTCACCGAACCACTAGGCGGTTCACCTAATATCCTCATCTCGCCTTCAATTTCATGTTTTTTGTGTTGTTCCTTTAGTCTTTTCAAGGGTACTTTTTTCATTCTATAACTTTCGGCGAGAAGTCTGAAGCCTGAAGGAATTCGGTGACTCGCCGAAAGACTTCTTGATCACCCTTAGTCTGCACCCCTTTATCCTTTTCGAACTATAACTTTCGGTGAGTTGTTTCTTGCTAGCCGAAAGTTGTCAGTGGTTCGTTGAAAGGGTCTCCCATCACCAAATTGCCATAGTTTTAAAATTGATTTTTTGTGTTTTTGTTCGAATATATCGTAACTTTTTCTCAATTCTTTGCAAACATGGCTAGACCAAAAGTTACTGGGAAAATTGTGCCACCCCGAAAGATAAGAGCACGAAATTTCAAATTAAATGAAGAGAGGTCGAATCCTCACAAGAAAGGAAAGCAAGAACCTTCACCTGGAAACAAAGGCAAGAGCAAGAGGCCCATATCTGACAGGTGGACTACTTCCCGAGACCCCTCTATTCCTTCATGGGACTGGGAAGTTTATACAGCTTTTAAGAAATATTTGGCGGATACACATGTAGCAACTAAAGGTGAGTTTGGTGCTATTGTTCCTTCTGAAGGAACTCTGGGTACTGAGGCCTGAGACCAAACTAATGCACCGAGCACCGATGCCCAGACAAATGGAGCGACTGCAAAGACAGGATCCCCTCTTTACCTCCCTCTCTGTCTTTATTTCTTTTGAGTTTTGGATAATCTTGTTTGCATTTGAGGAAAAATGTTTTTATTTGTGGTGGGGTGAGCCCTACCTTTTGTGCGACATTCTTGTTTTGTTTATATATTTGAGCTTCGAGCTACATTCTCTTTTTACACTACTTTTGTGGATACTCGAGCTTGTGGCTTCTTGGTTTTAATTGTAAATGATTTTTGACCCTTCCGAAAATAATTTCCACCACTTGTTTGAGTTGAATGTGGCTGTTCTCTTGCAAATTTGAGTACCAATTTTGATCAATACCGATGACTAGAATAGTGCTCTCAATCGAACAAAAAATGAATGTGCGGCTACGACGAGACCAATTGAAGTTGCATAGAAAATATGTAAACTCCTTGCATCTCGTTGTGACTAGCCAAGTATCGAATTAAGTCTCTTGTGATGAACATTGCACACTAGCAAAAGTGTGGAGTTTTGTTTGACTTTGGTGTCAATGCCTTGTGTGATGAGCTTTTCATGAACCATGCGTGATGACACCTAGAATTTTCCCTATTGGTCCGGCTGATTAAGTGATGCGAACTCTTCATATGATCTTAGGCAACGCTAGATAGTGTGAAACAATTTGACATTATCCCTCTTTTGTGGCTTACCTTGTGAGTGTGTGAACCTCTTTTGAACACCCTTTGAGCCTTAGCCTTTTCTTGGGAGAAACTTGATAAAAATGTGACCTTTCTTGACCCATTACCCATAATACTCATGATTAGTGTTTTGTATGAATAGCCAACTTAGGCCAAAAGCCTAAGTTTGAGGTGTGGTGAAAAGAGAAAGTAAATCAAGAAGTGCAAGAGAGTCCCCTTTAACCCATGGGTTTGAGAACAATGGAACCCCTCCATAAAAAAAAAGAGAAAAAGAAGAAAAGAATGAAAAAGTTGTGGAATAAAGTTGTGAGAAGACAAAAAGAAATGGGGTTGTCAACACTCCATGGAAAGTGAATAATGGGATGACTTGAAAGCACGAATGAAAAATGATGAAGAAAAGGAAAAGAAAGTATTGTTCACACCGCATTTCATGAGGACTATAGCCGATGATCCTAAATGACCGTACCTTCGCAATCATCCCCATTAGAAGCCTTCAAAAGACCTTTTAGATCTTGAGTGAGTTAAAACAAATGTTGGTTGGAAAATACGAGCAAACCTATGGGTGAAATAATGCATCGTGTTTATCTTTGTGAGTGTGAGTGTTGATCTTGATTCCGGAACTTTAAATCATTGAACCATTGTGTGTGAATATGGAATCATTCTTTGTGTGAGGGCATTTGAATACCTTGGTTGAGCTTGAACTTGCATTTGAAGCAAGTATAGTGAACTTGAGATTCTTTGGTAATGGTGAGTCACAACTTGAATCTTTGAGTACACAACTGATCCTTGCACGAGTAAGTTGAGTCATTTTGTGTGCATTCATGATTGAGTCTTGTGTAGCACTGTTTGAGACATCCTTTTTTAACTGCTAAACTTGAGTTTTACTTGAGGACAAACAAAAGTTTAAGTTGGGGGTGTTGATGAGTCCACTATTTGGACTCTTTTAGGGCTTTATTTTGATAGATTTAGTATCCTTAAATGTATATTTTGTCTCAATAACTGCTCAAAATCCATGAGTTTCAGGTATTTAGAATTAAAGACTAAACATGGACACTATTGGGCATAAAGGAACAAGGTAGCTGAAAAGAACGAAGAAAATACAGCCTGAGGATCGCCTAAACCATTAGGTGAGTAGCCGAATGGCTATGACCTCGCCTAATGTTCTAGTGTTCCATGCTTTGAAGGATAAAATCGAGTTGGTGAGATAAAGGAGCAGTCGGCGAGTCACCGAACGATTCCATGATGCAGTACTCCATCGCCCAAAGTTAGAGATCCTGAATTTCCTGAAGGCCAATACAGAAAGGCGATGAACCATACCAAAGGGCGAATCACCGAGTGGATAAGTGATCCCGACTAACTGCGCCGAGTGGTCCTTCGCAACACACTTTTGGACAACTATAAATACTTCTTTAAATTTCTAGTTTAGGATCAGATTTTTGTATTAGATTTTGTATGCAACCAATATCAAATATTTTGAGTTCTTAGAACTTAGAGTTTTTGGGAGACCTTGTTCCTTAGCTTTAAAGATTTGAAAGTTTCCATTTCAAAGCAATTGGAAGTGGGTATTGAAGACTCTTCATCCTAGACGTATGTAAAGACAATATCTATCGTACCCATTTGATGGAAACACTTTTTGGTATTGATTTCTATCTCTTTACTATGTCTAGCTAAAACCCCAATTCTTGGAGTGTGAATATGTGAATATGGGTTGAATTTACTGCTGGGTATTACTAATAGATAGTTAATTTGTTGTTTAAAGGTGATTTTGTTCACTAGTTGTACTTGCAAATACAATTTTATCTTCATGTTTCTGACTTGCTCGAGAGAGAGGTTTTAAAACCAAAACTACTGAATCGATAGTCTGTGTTTATTGGGTTGTCGTAGGTTCAACTCGAGACAATGAATCATAACCGTCTCCCACACATTCAGTTCGAGAGAGGGAATGGACTAAGGTGAAGGTTGTGCTTCGTTACCGCTTATTGGTGTTCGAGAGAAACCAATTTGTATCGGGGTAAATTGTTCGAGAGAAAATTTACCGCCACTAAAGTCTAGCTTAGTTACTAATATACAACAATTAACTATCAATAGCATTTACCCAGTTGTATATTTTTGCCCATAATCCTATCACATACCAAGAATCCCGTCTCCATATTTGCATTTTCATTTTTAATTATTGTTTTAATCGTTAATTGATTACCAAACCCCATTCAATAATTGATAGTTGTGTCACCCTTTAATTTATCATGTGTTTACTACCAAATGTCTATAGCTACGATTGACTTGAACACATTTTTGCTTTTCTATTAATTCTCAATTATGAACCGTTCCCTTGGGACTAGACCCCAACTCACTAGTTGGGTTATATTATTACTCACGATTGTTGGCACTTTAACTGGAAGTAGGGTTCTAATACGTGAAATAAGTGGGCTGCTTAAATTCTTCAATTTGGACCATTACAAAGACTTGGGAGCATTTACCCAGATCATGGCGAATGTATTTGGTAATCATTTCCCTATTTTTATGATGTGTGGCTAAAACCCCAATTCTTGGGGTGTGATCATGTTATTATGGGTTGAATTAGCTTATGGGTATTAGCAATTACTAATTTAAATGCTTAATTGAAGTGCGTTTAATCATTAGCCGAGTTTTAATTTATGAATTGTAGTTGTAAATGCAGTTCCAATTTTGTGTTGTTAGCTTGATCGAGAGAGAGGTTTTGGAACCAAAGCTTTTGATTAATGGTTTGTAGGAGCTGGGCTGATATGGGTTCAGCTCAAGTGAGTGAATGCAAAACCCAATCCTACCCATCTAGCTCGAGAGAGTAGATGATTTAAGGTGTGGGTTGTTCTTAATTTCTACGCTTTGTGATGTTCGAAAGAAATCACTTGATTCGGGATAGTTGTTCGAGAGAAAGCTATTACTCTCATAGTCTAGCCTACCCACTGACATTTAGCTATTTAGTAGTAGTTTCAATTACCCATATAGAGAAATTTTCCTATAATTGATCACATCCAAAGAAATCCCCTCAATATTGTTATTTTATATTGTTTCATTGTGCGTTGTAGTTGATAATTGCAAACTGAAACTCTCCATCTGACATTCATTGTCACTGCTTAGACTTGTCTACATGTATTTCTCGACAATTTCTATTACAATAGCTATTTAGACCAAGTTTGTACTTCATACTTGAATTTGAACACGTACCACTCCCTGTGGGTTTGACCCCAACTCTTTGTTGTGTTTTATACTGCCTAATGATCGTTTGCACCTAGAATTGGATGAGATGTGCTTGAAATGTTAATCAAAATGGTGCCACTGTCGGGATTCACCAAATGGCCCTGATGATAACCGACCTATCTTGAGTTCTGAAATTTTTTATGCTGGTACTTTCGGTAAGCCCGAGTTAGCTCGCCAAAACAACTCGGCGACTCATCGAACGGTTCGGTGAGTCATACTCCATCTAATTTTTCTATATTTTGTTAGATTTTTTCTAATTGTTTCTCTGTTATATTGCAGGTATGGCTAGAACGAATTTAGACGAAAGTCGCATGTCACCACGAAAGTGGGCACGTGGAGATGTCATCAATGAGGAAGCAGTTGCTTCCAAATCTAAGGTTAAGAAATTACCTACAAAGGGAGGCAAGGGAAAGGAAAAACTTCCATCGTTCAGACACTAGAGTCCAACTCCAGTGAGGGAGAGTCTTATGATTCCCATCCTTCATTCTTTGAGCTTGAGGATGACCAGTTATTGCATGCCCGGAGAGCAAAACATTCCTCCAAAGCTCATCAGGATCTGTCTATGATTTCTGATTTGACCCATGCAGCTTTAGCTTCAGTGCCTCCTCTAGCACATACGGTTGTTCCAGCACACCAGTTCAAGGTCCTTCTCCCTGGTCACTCAACTGGTTAAAGGCCGAGGGATCGAGGACAATCTTAGAAGAGAAGAGATTGTCCACTGATGAAGTAGTGGACAAGCATCCAAAAGTTTGGGACACCCTTAAGTACCACAGATTCAAAGTTTTCACCAGACCCCATGGCCCATACATTCCTACATGGGTCCGAGAGTTCTATGCTACCTACAGTGACCTGAAGCCTTAGGGGAAGAAGAAGGCTCGAGACTTTAGGCCGATAAAGTTCGTGAAGGTCTGAGGGAGAAAAGTCAGATGCAGTTGTGATGATATCAATGTTGTTTTTTAGAGGGCTACATATTTTGTACAGGAGTACTAGAGTATGATCACTACAAAGACTCTAGATGATCTTAAAGGTTGACTAGCCCCGTTGATTTTTGACACCACCTTGAGGTGGATTGATGTCAGAGTGCCTATATAAAAGAAGGACCTTAATATTGTTGCTAGATATTGGTTTGGATTCATCAGCATGTCGATTATGCCTTCCTAGAATGAGTCCACTCTCTGCCACCCTAAGGCGGTCTGTCTAGAGTCTATCATAGCTAGGAAGCGGCTAAATTTGGGGTTAATCATTGAGCAGGAGATGACAATGAGTACCAAGCAACACCAGACGTCCCTTCCCTTCCTAGTACAGATCATAGAGTTGTCTCGTTGAGCCGGAGTTCCTTGTGATGAGAAGAGGGATGTCGAGGTTACACCCACTTCTTCTACCGACATCTGGCACTTAGAGGCCGAGCACCAACGGGACGAGGCTAATATGAGGTGATATCGATGCATTACCTACAGAGGCAGTCTTTCCTACTCCGGCCTCTAGGCTTTCAGGTACTTCCAGATCCACTCCTTCCAACACTCATGGCTCTTATGCTGCTCCCCCATCCCCTAGATCTGCTGCTGGTACTTCTGCCTCTCGACCTTCTATCACCCAGACCATGCATCTCAAAATAGGGAACCTAGCCCACTCCGCTAATGTGCGTGCCTCCCGGCTAGAGGCTGAGGTTACCAGGATGATTGAGCGAGAAATTACTGCTACTGTGACACCTCTCAAGGCTTCTATTAATGCCCTCACAGCGAGAGTAGAGGTTTTTGAGAGTGGGCACGGTGCTAGCGATGCAGTGACAGCTTTGAAAGCTGACTATTTTGAGTTGAGGAAGGATGTGGACCATCTGAAGTCCACAAACTTTACTTCTCTATTTTGGACGGTGGGGATCCCAAATGATCCAAGTGTAGATATTCCATCCTGTTGTGAGGTGCCTCCGGCTCCTTGATGTTGCTGCTGTTGAGTCCGAGGCCGAGACAGACGAAGAGTAGCTTGGTGAGCGTAAGGAGGCTATGTATGAGGACTTGGTTGATCTAGAGAGTGCCATGTTCAAGACGTCTAGATAGGCATCTTTGAGGGACGTATCTATGGCATGCTCTAGTGAAGCCAAGATTGATAAGCCATCGGGCACTGATTCCTAGATAGATGGAGTGACTGAGATACAGCCTACAACCTAGGCTTAGCCTGACATGATGAATTTTCTCCTCCCTCTCTGCTACTTTTGATACTATGTTTTTGATTTAGTTTCTTTTGAAGACAGATGCATATAATGTGTTGGGTGGGGTGAGGTATTTCCATACCTACCTCTTGTGATATTGATCTTGTTTTGATGATATGTTTTGTGAATATTCTGCTTATTTGGTTTATTTATATATCTTGGTTTTAATTTTATGGATGTGTTAGCTTGAGGCTCATTGTTTCGAATGAAAATGGCTTTGAAAATAATTTTTTTGTGTATCAATTTGGTTGTTCTTGTGCAAATTTGAGTGTTGGTTATGATCAATACCGATGACTTAAAAAGTGCTCTTAAATAAAAGAAATGAATGTGCAGCTACGATGAGGCAAACTAAAATACATAGGTAATATGTGAACTTTTAGCATCTCATTGTGACTACCCGGTTGTCGAATCAGCCTCTTGTAATGAATATTGCACGCTAGCTAGAAAGTGTGGAGTCTTGTTTGATATTGTTCCAATGCCTTGTGTGGTGAGGTTGTCTTGAGCATTGCATTTGATAACACCTAGAACTTGTCCCATTGGTCCGATTGATGGAGTGAAGTGAACAATTGAAATTATCTTAGGCAAGAATTTTTAAGAGTGACACAACTTTGACAATATACCTCTTTTGTGGACACCCTTGTGAGAAGTGCGATTCTTGTTTTGGCACCAATTGAGCCTATCCTTTTCCTGGAAGAAACTTGAACAACTTTGACCTTTTTATCCCATCCCCTATAACCTTCATGATGTTTTGGTGTGTTTGAATAACCAACTTAGGCCAAAGTTGGGGTGTGGTGAAAGAGAACGAAAGTCAAGAAATGTGAAAAATTCCCCCTCTATTGGACTGTTTTGAAAAAGATGGAACCCCTCCATGTAAAAAAAAGAAGAAAAAAGAGAAAAAGACAGAAAAATAGAAAAAATTGTGAAATAAAGTGTGTGAACATAGTGAAAATAGGGTATCCGTTGATTCATGTCTAGTTGAATAAGGGGGTTCATTTTATGCATGTTTGAATGTGAAGGAACATGAGAAAGAGTGATTTTCAGGTCATAATTCATGAAGGTAGAAGCCACTAAACCTAATTGACCATACCTTTGCACTCACCCCCGTTACAAGGTTGAAAAAGACCTTTGTGATCTTTAGTGAACATAAACTAATGTTTATTGGAAAAGAAGGGCAAGCCTGTGGGTGAAGTCATGCATCTATTCTTTTTTTTAATGTCAGAGTTGTGTGTGATTCCAGCTTTATAAATTGTTGAAGAATATTCTGTGAATGTGGAATCATCTTTTTTGTGAGAGCATTTGAGTACCTTTGTTGAGCTTGATTTGCATTTGACGCAAGTATTGTGAACATGAGCATCTTTGATAATGGTGAGTCACAATTTTAATCTTTGAGTGCACAATTGGGCATTGTATGTGTAGTTTGAACTTTTTGTGTGCGTTCATGTTAAATCTTATGCAACACTACTTGAGACATCCTTATTGAACAACTGATCTTGAGTTTTACTTGAGGACAAGGAAAAGATTAAGTTAGGGGTGTTGATGAGTCCGAGATTCAGACTCATTTAGGGCTTTACTTTGATAGTTTTAGTGTCCTTAAATGACTAATTTATGCTATAAACTGATGTTAAGACCGTGATTTTCAGGTATGTGAGCTAAGGAGCAAGGTAAAGACACTAACAAGAAAAAAGGAGCATAACAAGTTGAAGAAGTAAAGAAAGGCGATCCTGGTGATCGCCAAGACCACTTGGTGACTCACCGAATGGCTCTTTAGCCTGCCTAAAGTTCTAGTGTGCCAGCCCTAAGGGAAGAAACCAAGTCGGTGACAGAAATGGGCAGTTGGTGAATCGCCGATCGGTTCTCTGATGAAAAGATAGATCGCCCAATGTTACAAGACCTGGGGATGCTGAGAACCAATGAATAATGGCGATGGAAGAGAAAAGGACGGCTCGCCGAACCCCTTTGCGAGGCCGACTTATCTCACCTAATGGCCTTTCAGGTCAAATTTTGAGAAACTATAAATTGAATTTTCAACTGTAAATTGATCATCTGGCTATCATTGAGGAGAGTTTTTCTTTTGAGCTTTAGAGTTCTATTGTAAACTTTGAAACTTTTTGAGACTCAATTTGGAGATTTTGCAAGTGGTTTGTTTAAATTCATCAATTTGGACCATTGTAAATGTCACGACCCAAGTCTAGGGCCTAGACGTGACATGGCGAATGAGGAACCCGAAGGAACCCCAAACAAGCCTCTCAAACTTGTCATCAAACTTCATCGGTCGCGGAAGTACATTCAACATTAATTAACGGGAAATAGGGACTAAGGGCAAACCATTTCAAAATGACATCATAGAACAAGAGTCAAGC
>JAJOOR010017279.1:0-30416 GCA_036250505.1 Solanum acaule
TCTAAGTGTTGAAGATGAAGACTTGGTGAGTCCTCATAGATTCGAGGACAATACCCAATATGTTCTTTCATGTCTTTTTAGTATTGTTTAAGTTGTGTGTGGGATTAGTCCCG
The DNA here is from genome assembly GCA_036250505.1 of Solanum acaule. Taxonomy (NCBI): domain Eukaryota; kingdom Viridiplantae; phylum Streptophyta; class Magnoliopsida; order Solanales; family Solanaceae; genus Solanum; species Solanum acaule. Next base: position 114 of record JAJOOR010017279.1, read on the forward strand.
AATTTTGTACTCTAAAGTATTAGATGGTTTTGAGACATCATGTATAAAGTCTAGAAAGTCTTCCGCTTGCTATATATTTTTTTTTATGAAATGTTTTCTTGATAAAGAAAGTTTTTAATTCCTTATGGTTTTAGTGTCTATGCGACGAAGGAATGCTAAGAGGCTTGTATTAGACCTCTTCAAGGTCAAGTACTCCGGTTACGACTAGGGGGTGCTCCCGGGTCGTGACACATGATGAGATGCGGAAGGAGCTGGCTGTCTTAAAAGACAGAATGTATGGGTTGGAGAACCTTTTCCAAGATCAATGCCAAGCCGCAAGTTCAGTAGAGATCGAAGAGTTCAAATCACAATTGGATGATGAGAACTCAGATTGCTAAACTGGCGGAAAAGCCGATATAGGTACCCACTCCGATAATGCCGAAATGTTTAATACAAATGCTAACTCAGGCACCCTCCACTCAATCAATTAATGATCTTTGGGGAGAACTCCCCACGAGTAAGTCGGGCAAGAGAAAACACAAAGCTGGAGAACTTGATGAGGAGACCCCTATTGACCCAGTCAGAGAGGCAAAAAGGCAAGAAAAGAGAGCTCGTAGAACATCAAAGAGGGAAGCTCGAGAAAAGGAAGCCCTTGAACAGCAACATCGAGATGCAACCTTAGTTGGAGTTTCTGGTAGTGGAGCACCTGCCCCGACAAGTGAGGAGCAACCTGATCAGGCACCGAGTTCTGAGAGTGCACACATTGATAAGGGTGCCAATGTTGATCCGAAGACCGGTGCCTAGAGCGCAGTAGGTATGACCCCTCCTCATGGCCTTATGGGCTTTATTGTTCTGTATCGACTTTGAGGGAAAAGTCCTTTTTATTGGGGAGGGGGTGGTGAGCAACCAACCATAGCTGTTAGAAAAATGGAGGTTGTCTCTGTGTGTTACTATTTTTTGGGTGTTTTTGTGTGTTGAGCTATGCAGCAGCTAGTATATGAAAAATGAGGACCTGAATCTGAGTTTGACTGTTAGGATCTTTAGATGACATCTTAGATACTGATATGTTGAACATGGCTAATCTAACCAATTAATTGGTGAACCAAGAAACTGAAAAATGTAGTCCTGTGTCGTGTGTGTGTAAGTTTTGATTGAAGTCTAACAATAGGAACATAAACTAGAACTTGCCTAAGTAGTCTTGCTTGAATCTGAGGATAACCGGATAGGAAAGGATCAGTAGGCCATTTTTGTTAAACTAGTAAAAAACCAAAAATAAAAGAACCAAATGAAAATGATTATCACTTCAACCCAATTTGAGCCTTAAATCAGTCTTTGTTCTTACCCAACACATATCATATCCTTGGTTCTCCGAAGGTATGATATTACAACTTAGGCCAAAAGCCTAAGCTGAGGGTGATTGCAATCCGAACAGAAAGAAAAAGGAAAAAAAAGGTTCAACCAGTGAGCTAACTGCATATCAAAATTGCATATATATAAAAAAAAGAATAGAAAATGAAGAAAATAAAAGAAAAAGGAAATAATAGCTATTGGGTTGTGATGAAATAAAGAAAAAGAGGGGATCACTCAGAAAGGAGTATGTGAAAACGAAACTTTGGAAAACCAAGGGATTAGTCACTCACGAAACCAAATATCCTTTCCCTAGCCCCGATTCTCTGTTACAAGCCAATAAAGTCCTACAATGATCCTATTTTGGGTTTTTGAAAGATAAAACATAGAAAGCAAGGGCAAGCCTATGGTAGTTTGTTGTTAGTGTTAGAAGTTCTTTGAGAGCGTGAGCGTAGAACTTAGTCCCAACTATTTTGAGCGAGGGACTTCTTTGTTGAGAGGACACAGTGATTACATTTGAAAGTAGATTGTGTGAGCTAATAATTTGCAGGCATAAGTATGATTGACTGTGAGTAATGAGATGTCATATATTGATCCTTATATGTTAGATTCAGAGGTTTGGGATACAAATTGTGCTTGAAATAGTTGCTGCGTAGCGTCAAAAGTTTGTAAATGATTTGAGGGCTGATTGTATTGATTTATCATCACTTGAGGACAAGTAATGGTTCTAGGTTGAGGGTGTTGATGTGCCGCAAAATCTTGGCACATATAATGCTTGAAAACTAAGAATTCATACTAGACTCGAGTGCATTTATGTGGATATAATGCGTTTGGTAGTGTGGTACAGGTGAAATAGATGAAAAGTGGATAAGGAGAGAAATGAAGAAAAAGTTTTGGAAAACATCAAAGTTAAAATGATGGACCACTTCACGGGCCGTGGTCCTCACTACGGTCCGTGGTGCCTGCCATGAAGTTGAATCAGTGTGCAGGCCAAGAATAGTTGAAATGGGATTGGAACCAAGTGAAGACCATATACTAGGTCATGAGCCGTGGTCCTCACTACGGTCTGTGGTTCTTATTGTGAAGCTGAACCAGTGTGAAGGCCAAGAATAATTGGAATGAGATTGGAACCAAGTGAAGACCATAGACGAGTTCACGAGCCGTGGTCCTCACTACGATCCATGTTTCTTATCGTGAAGCTGAAACAGTGTGAAGGCCAAGAAGAGTTGGAAGAAGGTTGAAACCCAAGTGAAGACCACGGACGACTTCACGGGACGTGGTCCTCACTACAGACTGTGGTAGCTGTCGTGGTGCATTTTTTAGTGAAGGCATTGAAGACCCAATCTTTGGGAAAGCTTAAGGAAAGATCACGGAGGGATTCACTACCCGTGAAGCCCTCTACGAACTGTAGAAGTGGCCATAAAGTCATCCGACACTTCGGTCCTAGTTTGATTAGGACTCATTTTAAACATTCTATTTTAATTTACTTTTGGTCGTTTTAGGATATTATTCATGATCTGACATTTTACAAAGGGGAATACGATAGCATTACTCTTAGCTTTTGACTTTAGATTTCGATTATTGTTATCATTTTGATGTTTTGAATTCAGATTATCAGATTATCAGATTATCAAAGTGATTGTTGATTTTGCTAATTATTTTCGTAAGTCTTTCTTAACATGTTTTTATTCTTCATTACTGATTGTTCACATAAAAGCATGAGTGGCTAAATACCACGAATGGGGTTGTGGGATCCATGATGAAATTCTAGTTACGATTTTGTAAAATGAGTAAAAAGCAGTCTATGTTTACAATCTGTAGTTTTAGCTTTTGATATCATTGTAATCTAGTGAGTGCACGCATTAGATGAGCCTGTATCAAGTATTTGTTTGAGAGAAAAATACCAGTTAGGAAAAAGATGAACTAAATTTACAAATTGGAGTTATAGCTTGAGTTCGAGAGAAAAGATCTTTAAAACTATATCATTTTAAGCGAGGGTCAATGTTAATAACACTCTAGGGTTGAGAGAATATGAGTGATAACTATCTGATTTCGCTGAGAAGCGTCAGATAAATTTGATTCACAATTATTCTGTAAACATTGATTTACCTGATACTTCTTTACGGAAGAACACTAGAACTAATGTTATGGTGAACACAATCCTGATTTCTCTTAATTAACTGAATCAACCTTACAACGAAATAGTCTGTTAGTCGTGAATTTGGATTTTGACTGCAAGTTTTGGTAATTATAACATTTCAACCATACCCAATTTACTTTCCGTTGTTATTTGTTTAGGAGTTAATAACAACATTCGAATAAATGCGACAGTGAAACTTTATCTGTAAAGAAATTCTCTATGGGATCGACCTCAACTCTAGTTGAGTTCTGTAAATTGACATCGACCGTTTACACTTCTTAGTTGAAGTGTAAGTTTGGACGTATCAATCATCACAACATAAGAGAACCTCATCACAACCCCTCTTAGATTCCACTTGTGCAATGCATAAGTGAAGTCCCATACCCCCACTCACACTAAGTAGCACCCTTTGAGAAGTCATAATTAAATTCCATGTTCTTACCATAATTCATATTCATACCATTTAGGGAAGGATTGCATTAACCGACATAGACAATGTGAGCTACATGGAATCCGGTTTTCTACCCCCACACCGAAAAGAGGTGTCCTACTTGCCTAAGGTAGAATGTACAATTTTAGCTTCTAGGTGGGCCCACTAGCTAAGACCTATGTGGGCACATATTTATGGGATAGGGAGATTGCTACTAGAAACCTTGACTACTAACATGGAGGTTTCCATCTCATGAGACACCATATTGGGAACCCAACTACTAGCGTGAAGGAACCTATCTCATACTCCTATTCGCTCGGTGCTATGCACAACTCCCTTTAAAATTCACATTTAGTTTTTACTTAAGTTCACATTCATAAAAGTGTACACAAGTCACTCATGCCAACATAACATCATAATAGCTCATAGGTTCCTTAAGTGAGAATGCTCCTTTCACTTTAGAACATTAGCATGTGAGTAAACCTTTCACATATAACTCTTGTTATGATCATGAGAATGTCCTTTCAATCAACACAACAAGCTTATCATAAACATACATACATACTTCATGCATAACCAAGTGTATAGGGTATAGGGATGAAGGATCTTGCCATCAATACGACAACAACACAATAGATATAGAATCATTACTATCTAAGTACATCACAATCTCATACCTTTGCCCTTCAAGGGTCTTGAAATCACAATCAACCCAACTATATACAATTACTACATAATATAGAAGGAATTCATGATTCAATAGCTTAATCAAAATAAACATATTCACATTCTCAACCAAGCCATAACGTAAGTTCATGATTTGTCAATATGGGAAAGACATGGGTCTATGGGGAATTTTGAGTTAACAACAACAATCCTCCAACAATTTACACACAATTCACCATAACCAACCATAATTAATCAATAAAATTCATTTTGGAAGAAGACCCATGTTGAAGATTGAAAACCCTAGATTGGGGGATTTTATATCTTGAAAACATAATTTGAAGGGGCTCCTTTGGTGATAGCTACCCAAGGATGAAAAACAACCATATCTTGTCTAAGGAACTCCAAGAATTTTGGGGAAGAACCTTGAAACTCTAGCAACCCTAGCTCCAATGCCTTCTTCTTCTTCTTCTTCTTCTTCTTGAGTCTATAGAGTGAATTTTTGAGAGAATGATGATGTTCTTGGGTTTCTTATTTTATTAACTGGGAGTAACTAAAATTGAAGGAATTGGACCTTAAAAGTATATATACTTGTTAGAAAAAGAGTGGGAAAGTGTTGGTTCAAGTTTTGAAAGGATTACTTAAAGACCCTAACTTAAAACTTAAAAACTATGGAATTCACGCTGGAGCTCACCCATTGGACCCTCTTGGCTTGCCAAGGGCACTAGGCGACTCGCCAAGTGAACCCTTGGCTCGCCCAAATTTCCAGTGAGCTCCAAAAATGGGCAGCTCACTTAGGCGATGGTGAGGTCTGTTGGGCGAATCACCAACACAATTGGCGACCCATGACCTATCTCGCCCTTTGTTCTAGAACTTTGGCCAAAGGGGACAGTCCACTAGGCGACCCCAAGTGTACTTTTTGGTGCATCACCAAGTCTGTTGGGGGACCATGCTGCCCAATCACCAACTAGGTCCAAAAATGAACAAGTTCTCCTTCACCCTTCCTAGGTAGTTTCGGTCCTTACCTTCATCCTAGATGTTTACCTCCTTCATTTTAGCTTTAGTTTAGTCTTAAACATCTCTGGAAGTTACATAAAACCTCACATTACCTCTAATTCAACCTATACACCGACTTGAAGATACACTAACCCACATGATGAGGCTCTAGTTTAGCCTACTAATTTTTGAGGTTGTTACAATAACTCACCTCATGTTTTTGCCCTAGTTCATGATTTGCAGATTTCAAGTTCTGTTAGTTTTATTGGATCAAGTCTTCGGGTTTTTAGTTGGAGTGGGTCCCTAGTGACTCTCAAGATTATTCGACTCGGGTGTTGTAATGTACCATGGATTTATGGTACATATAATGCTTTAACCTTGGAGTTTTGCATGTTTCTTAAGCAATTATTATTAGATTTCCTTGTATTTTGTAGGGAAATAGGTTTTGGATTAATTAGTATGAAAAAGGTTGTAGGAAAAAAGTTTTTTGGGTTTTCACGACTCAACCTATGAGCCGTAGACTTTTCTAAAGCCGTAGGAATGAGTCATGGACTGAAGCAATGAAATTTTGGGATAAGTGTAAAATGATGAGACTAAACTATGAGTCGTAGGAACTTCTATGAGCCATATGTACAAGTCGTAGGAAAGATTAGAGAATTTAGTCCCCGTACTTGAAACCATGAGATGCCATGATGGGTCATGTAAAGTCCTACTAGTCATAGAACATACTGGTAGAAAGATTTACAAGACAAGTTGAAGAAGCTATTTTGATGAGAGGTTCATAAAAGTCTTAGGAATTCCTACGAACTATTACACCTAATTGTAGAAGTGACTGTTGAGGCAAATTTTTCTATATTTTCATTTCCTACTTTATATAGGATTAGATTTCTATAAATATTTATTTTATTTTATGTTTTTGGGGAGTTAGACAATTTAATACTTTATTTTTGCTTTGAGAATTATTTTGTGAACACTTTGTCCATTTAATTCTTGAAGCATCGGTTTATAATATAAATTTTGTTCGTCAATTCAAGATTTTATATTTCAATTACTGTTACTGTAATTTCATGATTTATTTTAACCAACTTAATATGAATTCTGATTACTGAAGCGTTAGTAGCTAGATCCACAACTAGGGTTGTGGGAAGCTTGAAGAATTAACAAAGTAGACTTAATAATTCATTATTGTTGAATAAGTGTTAATGCATGTATCGCTCATCTCTTCATTTTGATTACTTTTTAACGGGAGGCCTACGTTAGAAACCACCTTATTCCTATTTTCCCGACCAAGGTGTGAAAAATGAAAAAATAGATTCAACAATAGAGATTTGGCATGATAATCCACCATCTAATTGCTTGAGAATTATATGTGAAGGCTGATCGAGGGGCAAGGGTAAGGCTTAGTAACGCACACACCCGTATACTTAGACATGGATGTGATCGGGTTACGTGTATTTCCATAAACATTGATGGGTGATGCTATTGTGTAGTTATCTGAGCTTCCATATATCTCAATTACTACATGGGGGGAGCTGCATAACGTTTTCTTGAAAAAATACTTCCTTTGCAAAAGAAGTTGAAGCTCAAAGATAAGCTGAATAACTTTGTGGCTCTACCTTGGGAGTCGTTTAGTGATTCTTGGGGAAAATTTACAGGTTTCATGATATGTGTAATAAACCAACATATTGATGATGAATCACTCAAGGAGTACTTTTATGGAGAGCTGGATGACAATGGGAAACAATGTTAGATACTATCACTAGAGGACTAGAGGATCATACAAAGCTAACACATTTCAAGAATTTGCCGAGAAGCTTGAAAATATTTCCAAAAATAATAAAGCATGAAGCACTAGAACTTTAGCTACCTCAAAGAGCATTTTATTGGTACAAGCCACTCATAGTCAAGCAAATCAGGAGATGCGTCAAGTGGTGGCACAATTGAGAATAGAGGAGCATGGGTTGGTATTGAAACATTTGAGTGAGGGTACTGAGAAAGTTCATGCAGTCAACTACAAGAATAGAGCATTGCATCTTGATGAGTACATATATGAAGAAGATGCTAATTTTTTTAATGAGCAAATGGGGTGTTTCAAGACTAACACCCAAACATCCAATCATGATAATTGCGCCATGGTCAAGGAAATCAAGATCAGAACTATATGAAGTACAATCATTAAGTGAACTATAATCATGATAATCACTACAACCTGATGGATAGAATAATAGAAATGATAATAGTTGGTCTGTATGTCCCACTAGGCAATCAAGATAGAGGTTCTAGTTTGAATCGCATTGAGGATATGGTGTGTATGATTATGAAAATGTTTGACTCGACATATGACAATGAGAAAGAGACTCGTCCTGATTTATCGAGCATTGAGCAAAAGGTACATTCACATGAAGTGTCCATTAAACAGATTAAGCAGCAGTTGTGTCAGCTATCTTCGACCTTGAATCCATGCTAGCAAGGAACACTTCCCAGCAATACTACCAAAAATCTTAAGAATGATGGGCAATGCATGGAAATTACTACACAAGGTGGAAACTAGACTATTGACCCTCCTATCCCGACTGAGGTGGAAAGAGAAATAGAATTGAAAGAGGCTGAAGTTGAAGTAGAGGAACAACCTAAAGTTCAAAGTGAGAAAGAAGCGGATGTTACTCAAAAGATCATTCCAATTCCCTTACTTCCAACTCCATTTTCTCAAATATTGGTCAAGAAGACTGAAGAAGGGAAATATCGTAAGTTCAACTCCATGTTGAAATAAATTTCAATAAATGTTCCTTTGACCAAACCACTAGAACAGATTCTTGGCTATGCTAAGTTTATGAATGATCTAGTGACCAAAAAAGGGCCGTAAATTTTGAAGGGGATTATAAGTGGCAGCATTTTAGTTCCATTGCTACTAGATCGTTAGTGAAAAAAATGAGGATCCTTGAGAATTTACTATCCCATATTGTAACACCCCGTAGTTTAGTAGGCCAACTAGGGCTAAGTGTGAGGTCAACAAGAGCCAACAATAGGGGCGAGAGCCAAGGCCAAGGGGCAAGGCCCAAGACAAGGGCCAAGGTTGCCCCCAGGTTTCCTAGCACTGCCCCACTTCATTACAACCACCACGGCTTGTGGTGTGGCTCGTGGTGTCTAAGACAGTAGCTACCTTGAGCTGCTCAAGAATGGCTCATCTTCACGAGCCACTTCACGGCCAGTGGTGAAGACCACGGCTCGTGGGAGGCTCGTGAAGATGCCTTAGAGTTTTGGAGTTCAAGACACCCTAGCCTACCCAAAGACCACGGCTCGTGGTAAGGAACACGGCTCGTGGAGCCTGCCGTGGTGCCTAGCACTAGGCTGCCTAGTAAAGGTTGTTTTGGTAAATTCCTATTTAGGTGGTTATAAGGTGAGGTCGTTTTTCCTAGACTTTATACACCTATATAAGCTATTTTAACCATTTAACTACCCCAATTAAGTCATTATTTCCCAAGACCCATATTAAATCCCCAAAATCTCTTCTCTCAAATATTTTTCTCTCTAGAACTAGTAGAAGACGAAGAAGAGGGTTCAAGTTAGGTAAAGTCACCAATCTTCCAAGCTTTGTGAGGGCTTTTTATACAAGGTATGATATCTTATTTATCCATGGATTCATTCATGTACGGAGTCCACTAGAATTTCCCCAATTTGATGAAGAATTCCCCAATTAAAGTTAGGGTTTCTTCAATGTTGTGGGTTATGATGTATGTTGATCCATTTGAGTGGATACTAATTTATTATGATTGAATTAGTAGTAAATAATGTTATTATGATGAAATTACATGTTTACATGCCTAAATCATGTCTAGAAAGATGAAATTGAAGTAAGTGGGTTTTGTGCCTTGAAAGGGGAAATCGAGGATTTAGAGATGATCTTTTAAGATTTATGATATGTATAGTAGATTGCTTGAGACTAGGGAATATAGATATGAGTTGAATGAGGACAAAGTATATATGTGGAATTATGATTAGTAATGTTTAGATTAAGATTTATGATGATATACAATTATAATTTCTTAAGGATGAAACATGTGATTCGAATGTCTTGTGATCTAGGCCTATATGAAGATTGTATGAAGTAAAGCTTTCAGATTAAGGCTTGTAGTCATGAATGTTGATTAATAGGGTTATGAAAGTAAAGCCAATATGATGAAATATGTATGTTAAGGCTCTAAGAGTGAAGCTTATATGATAATGGTAGACTACTAGCTAGAATTGTTGTGGAAGGACTTTACCCTCTTAATCTACCTTATGTATGATTGAATGTATGAAGTGATAGAATCACATGAGTTATGATGATATCCATGTATAATTTTAGAATTCTAGATATGATGATTAAAGGAAAGACTTGAACCTCAAGGAGGTAAACTATGAGATTTATGTATGTTTTATGAAATCTATCTATATGCTTTAAGAACACTTTGAGAGTGAAGTATCTATGATTATGATGTAGTTGTTGTGTTTTTGAAAGGATATTCTCAAATACACACCTATGCATGAATATTATATGATATGAAAGGTTCTCTCACATAGAATGATTCTAGGTTGAAAGGCTTGCTCACCTAAAATGAATCTAAATTCAAGTACTATGAAATGTGATGAGGCTTGAGGTGATTCCCCAAGGACCTTTGTATGAGAGGGATGTGAGGTGAATTCCCTTATTTCTAATTAGATAAACATGAGGTGATTACCCATGTCATGATATGAGAAGTGTGTGGTGACTGCCCTTAATATGTAACTTCTAAAGCAAGGTAAAGGTGAATACCCATTAGCCTTTAAAGTGATATAGAGGCAAATACCTAAATCTTATTATGACGTACATGGAGGCGAATACCCATGATCCTTAAAAAATGATGTGGAGGTGAATACCTACATTGCACTACATTGGGACATGGAGGCGAATATTGATGATTCCTTAAAATGAATATGAATGCGATTACCTATGTTTCCTTAATATATATTATGTCATGAACAATGAATTTTATGTATTGTAGTTTGAAAGGTCTTCCATGATATGTATGACTAGAGGAAATTCCCCTTGTCTATGTATGATGAGCTAAATATGAGATCAAACAAATGATCAATATGTATGATGGCCTAAAGGGGTACTTAGCATGGATGAGATTATGGGGTCTTATCCATGCATTGCACAAGTATGCTTTGAGGTTACTTATGAAGTGTTACACTTATGTTATGAGGATTTAAGTACAGACTATGCTTATGAATATTTTGTCTCTTACGTTTATAGATTGTGTCTTATGTTGACTTATGCTTATATTATGTTTATGTTAGAGATTATGACTATTCCTATGTTGTTATCTATTATGCATTTAGCCTATGTCTTATGTTTACTATGTTGGTATTCTCTAATGATGTTATGTTAGCTATCATATATAATATATTTTGTACTAACGCATAATCTTGCCTACATTCTTATCAAATGTAGGGTCCATCAATATTGAGTTTTATCCTCGTGGCTAGGTTCCTAGTAGAGCAAGGATTGAAGTTTTGGTGAGTCCTCATAGTATCAAGGATTTAATCACCTTTCCTTTATATCTTCCTTTTTCATGTTAGAACTTTTGTATGGGCTGCGTCTCAAAGATTCATTCATGTTGTTTTAGATGGTTTGAGACAAAGTGTAATAGACTTCCGCTTGCTTTTATAAAAGACTTCGATATTACGGAAAAAAGTTTTAAATTTCAGCATCATTTCTATTGCTTTATGTTATGATTTGCTACGGGGCTTGTATGAGACCCATTCGGGGTTGAGTACACCTTGTTACATCTAGGTGGTGCACCTGGGTCGTGACAAACTTGGTATCAAAGAACAAGGTTTAGAATGATTCTAGGATATTTTAAAACCACGTCCAGTAGAGTCTTGTTCATAAGTGTGAAGCGCGGCACATTTATGAATAAGAAGCTATTAGATGATTAGGAAATCTCACTTCTTCACTTCTCTCATCCATGCCATAGAGTTTAACTCTATAAGGTCTTTCTCCTAACCCTTACTCGATGATCTTCAAGATATGACTACTCGAAGGACTTTCTCTAGAAGGAATGAGGAAAACATGGTAGATCAAGAAGTTCTTCCCCAAGCTCATCCACAAGCTCCGATTAACCCTATGGAGGAGAATGTGACTAATGCGGAGGTTGGGTCAACTTTTCAAATGTTGGCTTAAGCCGTGACGACACAAGTTAATAGAGAGGTTGTACCTCCCATGAACCATAATGTGAATTCCACGGCTTCAAGAGTGAGGGACTTTGGTAGGATGAACCCTCCAGAGTTTTATGGCTCCAAAGTGGAAGAGGATCCTAAAGATATTATAAATGAGGTATATAAGGTTCTTGCTATTATGAGGGTGACTTTGGTAGAAAATGCGGAGTTAGCCACTTACCAATGGAAAGATGGGAGGTCGGTAGGAGCAGGTCTCGTAGAGTGGGAAGTGTTTAAGTTGGTATTCATAATAGATTCTTTCCCCTAGAATTGAGGGGGCTAAAATGCAAGAGTTCATCAACCTTAGGCAAGGTTGCATGAGTATTAAGTAGTATTCCTTGAAATTTACCCAACTATCCAAGTATGCTCCAACTATAGTGGCGGATTCGAGGGCTAAGATGAATAAGTTTATGATGGGAGTGTCCGACATGGTAGAAAAAGAATGTCGTCCGACAATTATTATCCAAGATATGGATATTTCACGTCTAATGATGTATGCTCAATAAATCAAGGAATCAAAACTCAAGGAGAAGAATAGAGATGCAAAGAGGGCTAGAACCGAAGATGGAACCTTCCCCAACACAAGGTCCGATAGACAAGGTCACCCTAGGTTTAGACTAATGTTCCCCAGGCAAGGGTCCTCAAGTACTCCTAAGTTCAACCAAGAGAGAATGTCTAACCCTAAGCGTAAAAGAGATGGTAGTGGGGTTCTATTACCGGCATATAGTAAGTGTGAAAGAAGGCATGGGGGTGAATGCTGAGCAGGCTCCAATGTTTGTTTTGGTTGTGGAAAATTAGGACACAAGATAAGGCATTGTCTTACCATTACTAGAAATGAATGAGATAGTCATCGTATATATCAACCCTACCCTTCATCCGGTCAAATAGGTTTGGGTGCGAATGCCCCTAAGAAAAACCATTTTTATGCAATTCAAGCTAGAGGTGAAGAAGAGTGTGCTCCCTAAGTGGATCCCGGTATGTGGATAGCTTCTTAGTTGATGTTTATGTTTTGATAGATTTGGATGTTATATTTGTGATGGTTTGGTTGCACTCCTATTATGCTCCTATGTGATTGTAGAACCCGTATAATCAATTCTTAGTTCCCGATTGAGACTATCCAAGAGTGGAAGGGGGAAGTCTATGCAAAGAGTTTTGATTGTTTTGTCTTGAAGTTGAATTTAAGGGTTGTATGTACCACCTAGTAAGGTGAGGGAGAAGATTTCAAGTGTTGACCAACTCCAAAGAGTTAGTTATCGTTTAAGATTGATCTTAAGTATGGTCATTATGAGTAGGGTGTTTAGATAATACCTAGATATGTTCATTTAGTAGACTCTACCAAGGGTAGTGTTATGGTTTAAGATGGTTCCAGATCGTCTTATCTGATAAATGTGAAGGTTAATCAATAGATGGATCCGACCTTAGTAGAATTGGAAGAGGCGGTTCTTAGAAAGTCCGTTGAGGCTTCCTCCCAAGGGGGAGATGGTGTGCCTATATAGAAAGGTCATAGTTCCTAATTAGTATGGTATGGGCTTACTTGAAACATCCCTAAGTTCCTTAGAAGATTTGGGAGTAGATGAAAGTTCTTCGAAAGAAGGAGAGTTCTTATGTTGATTAGCTCCTTGTTTAGACAGTCATGTGTGTTTTATGCCTATATAATACATGTTCATTAAAGCTTGTGTTTAATGAGTTTGTATGATAGATTTTCCTCATATTGTAATGAATTAGTATGTGTTTCATATAGACTTCATGAGATGAATAGATGAACATGGTTTAGCTCGAAGTTGAGAGTTCCTCCATGAATGTATGCTTTGAGTATAGATTGCATATAGGCTCCATGAGTTTGTGTTGAGCATGTTTTAGCTCGGAGATCGTAGTTCCTCCTTGGACATGATTAGTTAAGATATTTCATGCATAATGGTTTGTTAGATGTAGTTCCTACCTTCCATGTGATACATTGAGTATATGTAGCTTGGAGTTGATGTTTTCCTCCTTTGTCGTGTGCATTTAGATGTGTTGGATGCATGATGGGCTGCTAGTCTAGAGTTGTTTCCATAAGGGATGTCTAGATCGTCATTCGAGGACGAATGTTCCCAAAGGGGGGATATTGTAACACACCATAGTTTAGTAGGACAACTAGGGCTAAGTGTGATGGCAACAAGAGCCAAGGAAAGAGGCAAGAGCAAAGGCCAAGGGGTAAGGCCCAAGCCAAGGGTTAAGGCTGCCCCAAGGTTTCCTAGCACCACACAACTTCACGACCACCACCACGGCTTGTTGTGTGCGTCGTGGTGGCTAATGCAGTAGCTTCCTTGAGCTGCCCAAGAATGGCTCACCTTCACCAGCCAGCTCACGTCCAGTGGTGAAGACCACGACTCGTTGGAAGGCTCGTGAAGATGCCTTAGAGTTTTGGAGGCCAAGACACCCTAGCCTAGCCACTTACAAAGGACCATCGGTAGGACCACGACTCGTGGTAAGGACCACGACTCGTGGTAAGGACCACGGCTTGTGGAGCCTGCAGTGGTGCCTGACACTAGGCTGCCTAGTGAGGGTTGTTTTGGTAAATTCATATTTAGGTGGTTATTAGGTGAGGTCGTATTTACTAGACTTTATAAACCTATATAAGCTATCTTAACCCTTTAACAACCCCAATTAAGTCATTATTTCCCAAGACCCAAATTAAATCCCCAAAAACTCTCCTCTCAAATATTTCTCTCTCTAGAACTAGAAGAAGACGAAGAAGAGGGTTCAAACTAGGTCAAGTCTCCAATCTTCCAAGCTTTCTGAGGGCTTTCTATCCAAAGTATTATAGCTTATTAATCCATGGATTTCTCCATCCATGGAGTTCCGTAGAAATCCCCCAATTTTATTAAGAATTCCCCAATTCAAGTTAGGGTTTCTTCAATGTTGTGGGTTATGATGTATGTTGATCCAATTGAGTGGATATTGATTTTTTATGATTGAATTAGTAGTAAATCATGTTATTATTATGAAATTACATGTTTACATGCCTAAACCATGTCTAGAAAGAAAAAATTGAAGTAAGTGGGTTTTATGCTTTAAAAGGAGAAATTGAAGATTTACAGATGATCTTCTAAGTTTGATGATATGTATGATAGATTGCCTGAGATTAGGGCATATCTATATGAATTTAATAAGGCCAAAGTATATATGTTTATTATGATTAGTAATGTTGAGATTAACCATATATGATTATATACGATTAGAATTTCTTAAGGATGAAGCATGTGATTAGAATGTCTTGTGATCTAGGCCTATTTGAGGATTGAATGAAGTAAAGATTTGTAAGTAAAGCTTGTAGTCATGAGTGTTGATTACTAGGGTTTTAAAAGTAAAACCAATATGATGAATTATGTATGTTAAGGCTCTAAGAGTGAAGCTTATATGATAATGGTAAACTACTAGCTAGAATTGTTGTGGAAGGACTTTACCCACCTAATCTAGCTTATGTATGATTGAATGTATAAAGTGATAGAATACTTGAGTTATGATGATATTCATGTCTAATGTTAGAATTCTAGATATGATGATTAAAGGAAGGACTTAACCTTAAAGAAGTAAAGTATGAGATTTAGGTATGTTTTATGAAATCTATGTATATGCTTTAGAACACTTTGAGAGTGAAGTATCTATGATTATGATGTAGTTGTAGTGTTGTTAAAAGGAAATTCTCATATACACACCTATGCATGAATATGATATGATATTAAAGGTCCTCTCACATAGAATGATTGTAGGTTGAAAGGCTTGATCACTTAAAATGAATCTAAGTCCAAGGACTATGAAATGTTATGAGGGTTGAGGCGAATCCCCAAGGACCTTTGTAAGAGAGGGATGTGAGGTGAATTCCCTTATTCCTAATTATATAAACATGAGGTGATTACCCATGTCATGATATGAGAAGTGTGTGGTGACTACCCTTAATATATAACTTCTAAAGCAAGGCAAGAGGTGAATACCCATTAGCCTTTAAAGTGATATGGAGGCGAATACCTATATCTTATTATGACGTACATGGAGGCGAATACCTATGATCCTTATAAAGTGATGTGGAGGCAAATACCTACATTACACTACATTGGGACATGTAGGCGAATACCTATGATTCCTTTAAATGAACATGGAGGCGATTATATATGATTCCTTAATATGTATTATGTAATCAACAACGAATTGTATGGATTGTAGCTTGAAAGGTCTTCCATGATATATATGACTAGAGGTAATTCCCCTTGTCTATGAATGATGAGCTAAATATGAGATCAAAGAGATGATCAATATGTAGGATGGCCTAAAGGGGTACTTAGCATGAGTGAGATTATGGGTTCTTATCCATGCATTGCACAAGTATCCTTTGAGGTTACTTATTAAGTGTTACTCTTATGGTATGAGGATTTAAGTATGGACTATGCCTATGAATATATTGTATCTCCTATGTTTATGGATTGTGCCTTATGTTCACTAATGCTTATATTATGTCTATGTTGGAGATTATGCCTATGCCTATATTGTTATCTATTATGCATATAGCCTATGTCTTATGTTGACTATGTTGTTATGCTCTTATGATGTTATGTAAGCTATCATATTTATTACATTTTGTACTAACACATACTGTGGCCTACATCCTTATCAAATGAATGGTCTGACAATTTTGAGTTTCATCCTCGTGGCTAGGTTCCCAGTAGAGCAAGGATTGATGTTTTGGTGAGTCCTCATAGCATCGAGAATTTCATCACCTTTCCTTTACATCTTCCTTTTTAATGTTAGAAATGTTGTATGGTATCACGACCCAGGGGTA
This sequence comes from Solanum acaule, assembly GCA_036250505.1. Taxonomy (NCBI): domain Eukaryota; kingdom Viridiplantae; phylum Streptophyta; class Magnoliopsida; order Solanales; family Solanaceae; genus Solanum; species Solanum acaule. The sequence goes on from JAJOOR010017279.1 coordinate 16,728, forward strand.
TCCCCTAGACGTAACACATCGTACTAGACCCCGAAGGGGGGTCTCATACAAGCCCTTAGCAAAATCATGAACATAAGTACATAGAAATGATGCGGAATTTAAAACTTTTACAATAGAAGTGTTTTTCATAAAAGGAATATAAGAGTCTAGACCTTGTCCTAAAGAAGCCATCTAATACAATCGAATACAATCTTAGGACATAGCCCTTTACAATAATGTCTTGAATATAGAAATTACAATGGAAACTAGAAAAGAACATCATCTTGTCCTCGAACCATGAGGACTCACCAAGCTTAGGAAATAGTCAACCCAAGCTTCACTTGGAATGAGAAATAGGTCTCAACGACCGGAACCTACACTTATAAGAAATTTAGGGTTAGCACAAATAATGTACTAGGTATGGAAGCCGTGCACAAAAATCCTCAAAACATGCATAAAAGGGACATTTAGTTGAAATCATTCCTTTTCCAAGTTTAAAAGCCATCATGCACATTTAGAGTAATTACAAAGTCAAACCATACCATAAGCAACCCCAGGCTACCATAGTCATGCATAACTTACCTCGACCTCATCCAAAGCCAACACTCATAGACAAGGAGACATTCATATTCATAGTTCATAATAAGGAAAGTCATTCTTACATCAACTCATATCATGAATACATAGATTCATACATCTTCATGTCATAAGTAAACCACACCATAACCCCTTTATAAGTCTACTTGTGCAATGTAAAAGTGAAGTCCCATACCCATACTCAGACTAAGCAAAGCTAATTAAGAAGTCATAGATATAGCTCATAGTCATGTTCATGTTCATATTCATGGTTCATATTCATGATTCATGTTCATGGTTCATATTCATGTAAAATATACATTAACTCATAAAGCATCATGACATCAAGCACATACCACAATCACTCTCAAAGCTTACTTGTGCAATGCATAAGTGAAGCCCCATACCCCTCTCACACTAAGTAGAACCCCTTAAGTAATCATAGCACATATCTCATGTTTTGTTCATAGTTCATATTCTTGTTCTTGTCATGTCATGGATCATGTTCTTATCATGTAGGGAAATATACCCTTAACTGACATAGACCATGTGAGCTACATGGAATCCGGTGTCATGCCCCACACCAAAAAGAGGTATTCTACTTGCCTAACGTAGTACTAACATGTTTAGCTTAGAGGTGGATACACTAGCTAAAAGACCTATGTGGGCACATAGTTATGGGATAACAAGATTGCTACTAGAAACCCGGACTAACTGAGGTATAAGGTTTCCATCTCATGAGATAACTTGAATTGGGAAGCCGGACTTGCTAACGTAAAAGCTTTCATCTCATAGTCATATCCACTCGGGTAAGCTTAATTCCTTTTAATAATCATTTAAGTCTTTATTTATATTCATGTTCATGGAAGTATGCGTAGCACTCAAACAAACATAGTATCATGGTAGCTCATTGATCCATCAGGTGAGAATGTCCTTTCATCCTTAGAATCATTAGGAAGTGAGTAAACCTCTCACATCATGTTCAGAGTGTTTCATGAAAATAGCCTTTCAATCAACACAACAACATTATCATAATTATAGACCTTTCATGCATAGTCAACCGTTAGGGTATAGGGGATAAAAGGTCTTGCATCAATACCACCAATACACAATAGTCATAGGATCATCACTACATAGGTGAATCATGAGTTCATATACAATATTCCTCAACATATCCAAACCCTAGTTATTGCCCTTCAAGGCTAGGAATCAAGATCAATCCTAACTTCTAGAATTATCACATTAGATAGAGGGATTTCGTGATTCAACAACTTAATACATCTAAACACAATCAATTGTCAAGCTTCCATGATCAATCAAGTCACACCTTAGTTCACAATTTAGGAAGAAAGGGAAATCATGGGTCCAAGGGAGATTTTCATAAAAATCCATCAATACTCCATTAATACAACAATATATATCATCATAATCAATCATAATAAACAATAATTAAACAATTGAAAACGTTTTGGAGAAAGACCCATGACTAGATTGAAACCCTAGGTTTTTGGAAGTCTTAAAAAATAGTTTGAAGGGGCTCCTTGGGTGATAGCTACCCAAATATGAAAATCATCCATACCTTAGCTTGATTTCCACAAGAAATTGGAGAAGAAAGGCTGGTTCTTGAACTCCTAGCTTGACTTTGACCTTGTTCTTCAATGGAGTCCTAAAGAGAGAATTTTTGGAGAGGAGAGTTGGTTTTTAATTTTAGTCTTGTGAGTTATGAGGTGTTAAGTGGAGTTTAATGACTTAGAAGTATTTATATAGGTCTAAAATAATGATTTAAAATGACCCCACACTAATATAATAACTATTGGAATTATTGGCTTTGGCTAAGCCTTGGCCGATTACTCAACAACTTTTGCAGAGGGGACCTATGCCCCACCTCCCACGGACCGTAGGTGGGCTCACACCTCATCCTGCAGGTCTGTGGTTTGGGTTTTCAGCCCCTCTTCTTGGCCAACTCAAGCCTCCCACTCACGAGACCCCACCTATGGGGCGTCAATGGGTCTACAGACCGTGCTGCTACATCATGGAATGTGACTGAAACTTGGATGTTTGGGGGAGGTCTAACCTCGACTCACGACCCCCACCTAGGGGGCGTGAGTCCACCAATGGGGCATGGGTGCCCCTTTCACGAGTCAAGCTATTTTTGACAGCTTTTAGGTCAGTCCATTGGCCCTCCTCAAGGACCGTTGGGGGGTCCTTGGAGGGGGGAGGCATGCCTTGACATTTAGACACTAGGACTTTAGTACTAAGTTAGGGAAGCTATTTTAGGACTCTATTCGTCATGTTAATCCTATTTAGGCTACTAGTTTACATGTTAGGCTCTAGCTTAGGACATTAGATTTTTGGGGTGTTACATATGGGCTGCATCCCAAAGATTTATTCATGTTGTTTTAGATTGTTTAAGACAAAGTGTAATAGACTTCCTCTTGCTTTTATTAAACACTTCGATATTATGGAAAAGTGTTTTAATTTTCCCCATCATTTCTATTTCTTAATGTTATGATATGCTGAGGGGCTTGTATGAAACCCCTTCGGGATTGTGTATGCATGGTTACATCTAGGGGGTACCCCTGGGTCGTGACAACTTAGGTGATAGAATAAATCGATGCCTCTATATGTGATCAAGAAGTTAGGCTTGAGAGCCCCCGAACCGACTGCAATGAGCCTACTTATCGCTAATCGTTGTATGCACAAATAAATTGGGGTTCTGCAAGATGTTCTGGTCTAAAGTTGAGGCATTCATATTTCCAACATATTTTGTTATTTTAGACTTTGAAGTGCCTATAATCTTAAGGAGACCATTGCTTACTATTGCACGTGCTTTAGTTGATACAAAGAGAGATAGATTAAATATCTGCAAATTAATGAATCATCAGTGATATGAAAGTAGTGTCTATAGTGAATTTTACTTTTGAGGAGCAATCAGAGGTGTTAATTGAAAAATGATTAGGTTTTGAAGCATTAGCAGATGCAATCACGTATATAAATGAAGAACACATTGAAGAGTACGGTGAGTTAGTTTTTGCACTTGATAGATTGGAATATTCTCATCTCACACCAAAGAAGCTAGACTAGTATCAGAAAAATAGAGAAACTCCACCTGCAAAACCCTCTATTAATGAGCCTCCAAAGTTGGAACTAAAGGCTCTCCCTTCTCATTTCTGCTATGTGTTCTTAGGATAGAATAATACTTTCCCACTCACTATTGCTATTGATTTGAATGAATGGGGAGTAGATGCCTTGATATTGCTATTGAGGTGTTTTAAACGAGCGATTGGTTGGACGATTACTGACATTATAGGTATTCCACTTGGTATTTGTTCTCATAAAATCATACTCATGACTGATTTTAAACCAAGAAGTTGTAAAGAAAGAGATAATCAAGTGGTTAGATGATTGAGTGGTCTATCTTATTGCTGATAGTAATTGGATGATTCCGGTTCAATGCGTGCCGAAGAAGGAAGGAATCACTTGGTTCCTAATGCGAAGAATGAGCTTGTACAAATGAGGGTGGTGACTGGTTGGAGAGTCTGTATGAATTATGGAAAGTTGAATACATGGACTAAGAAATGTAAGTTCCCAATGTCGTTTATGGACCACATATTAGATAGTCTTATTGGTAAGGGTTGGTACTATTTTCTAGATGGTTTATTTGGGATACAATCGGATCTCTATAGTACCGAAAGACCAACAAAAGACTAATTTTACTTGGCCATATGGAATGTTTATATTCAAAAGAATGCCATTTGGGTTTTGTATTGCACCGACTTTTCAGCATTGCATGTTGTCCGTTTTTAAGACATTGTGAACGATACTATTGCGGTATTGATTGATGATTTTCTATTATTGGTGACTCGTTTGATGATTGCTTGACTCTATTGGGTTATGTTTTGAAATGATTTGAAGAATGAAATATTGTTGTTAATTAGGAGAAGTGTCACTTTATGGTGAAAAAGGGAATAGTTTTGGGTAATAAGATCTCTAGCGAAGCCATTGAAGTTGATAAAGCAAATATCCAGGTGATTTAAAAGTTGCCACCACCTATCTATATGGAGTGTGTTAGAAACTTTCTAGGACATGATTATCCGATATTTATCAAATATTTCCCTATTGTAGCACACACATTATGCATGCTACATATTAAGGAAGCAAAGGTTTGAGTTTGATGATTATTCTATGAAAGAGTTTGAAGGGTTGAAGGAGAAGTTGATTTTTACATCGAATGTTATTTTACACGATGGGGACAACTGGTCGAAGTAATATGTGATGCGAGTGGGGTGGTGCTTGGCGCAGTATTAGGGCAAATACGTAAGAAGATTCTTCATCTCATATATTATGTGAGGATAACCTTGGATTTTGCTCACAAGAATTGCACTGTCACTCAACAAGAATTTCTTGTCGTAGTCTTCGCGATTGAGAAATTTAGATCATATTTGGTTGACAGGAAAGTTATTGTGCATACTTACCATACATCTCTAAAGTACCTTATGGCATAAAAGGATGTAAAACTGAGACTGATTCGATGGGTGTTTATTGTTGCTAGAATTCAATTTTGAGGTGAAAGATAGAAACTGGACATAAAATCAAGTTGTTGATCACTTATCCAAACTAGAGGAAGAAACAATGTTGAAGTTGGCTGATGGAGTTTAAATTGATGATATGTTTCAAGATAAACATGTTTTGGCTGCTTCATTTGATCTTATCCCTTGGTTTGTAGATTTTGCTAATTATTAGACAAGTGATGTTGTGCCTTCAGATATCTCATTACTCTAAAGAAGAAAATGTATGTATACGAGGAAGAAAAGGGAAGGAAGATCTGTAAAAGATAGAAAGTCAATTACGTCGGTCAAACCAACGATTCTCTTCTCAAAGTAATAGAGAGAGTCTTTTTCTAGTTAGACAAAAAGGCAGAATTTACGCAATTTCTTTTCTAAGAAAGAGATCATAGTGATTGATGGCTCTTTCAATCCGGCAAAATGGAATTGGTCGTCGTCTGACCAATCGGCTCGGACACCAGACCGCCTGTGCCCGCGTTCTAAAATGAAAAATAGAAAAAAGAAAAAGAAGCCAATTTTTTTTCAAGACTGACTCTTTCAACCGCTCAGACATCCATCCCCTTCGCGCTTCGCCCGCCCTATCCATCCGCGCGCTAGCAGGTAGGGGCTTATCTATGTGATTCGGGTCTCGATTCAGAAAGATGAAGGGCCCAAAAGTCTAAATAGGGGTAAAAAATTCCCCATCTCATTAGGGGCGGAAAATGAATCGACATCTCGATATGATACAGCCCTTTTGAACGCTAGCTATATGCTTAAAACATGCAAGTCGAACGTTGTTTTCGAGGAGCTAAGTTCCGACCCGCACGAAAGGCGTAACGATCTGGGCACTGTCTCGGAGAGAGGCTCGGTGAAATAGACATGAGACCTTTCATGGAAGTCTTAGTTGGACTCTACACCGCTACACACCTTACGTCGATCTAGATGATAACAAGGCCTTTCTTCCTCATGAAGAAGATGGGTTATGAACTATAGTTACTCAAGAATCTTTACTTAGTATGGGTGGGATTATGGGATCTTATCCATGTATTGCACCAGTATGCTTTGAGGGTATGTATGATATGTTCCTCTTCTGATATAATGATTTATGAATTGATTATACTTATAACTTATGTTTTTCCATTATCTTCAAGTTTAGGGCCTGGTGTTTGAGGTGATGTTCATTTGGTTCAAGCTTGGATTCAACTATTCTCCTTGCTTTTAGTGAGTCCTCATGAATCGTGGATAGCTATTTTATTTTTAATTCCTTTTTGGATTGTGATTGTATGGGTTGTAACCCTATTTGATTCCAATATTGTAATAGATGGCTATGTTGAGGGACGTCTAGACTTTCGATTTCCTTTATAAAAATTTTGGACTTGAAAATGCATTTTATTCTCTTTATTATTCTATGCTTATGTTATAATATGCTAAGTGGCTTACATGGTGCCTTTTGGGGTTCTATGTGCCTTGTTACGTCCGGGGGTACCCTCGGGTCATGACAAACTTGGTAATCAGAGCACAAGGTTTAGAATGATTCTAGGATGATGTCTCAAAAGCCACGTCTAGTAGAGTCTTGTTCATAAGTGTGAAGCGCGCCACATTTATGAATGAGAGGTTATAAAATGTTTAGGAAATTTCACTTCCTTCATTTTTATTAAGTCGTGCCTTAGAGTATAGCTCTATAAAGTCTCTCTCATAATCCTTATCTTGTGTTTTTAGGATATGAAAACACAAAGGGCTAACACTAGAAGGATGGAAGATGAGAATGTGAATCAAGGAGCTCCTCAAGGCAATCAATCTCTAGTTAATCATGTGATTGAGAATGTAACCCATGCAGAGTTTAGGTCTACTATTAAAATGTTGGCTCAAGTCATGAAGGCTCAAGACAATAGAGAAATTGTAGCTCCGGTAAATGCTAATGTTCATTCGACTGCTTCAAGGGTTAGGGATTTTGCTAGAATGAACCCTCTTGAGTTTCCTAGCTCCAAAGTGGGAGAGGATCCTCAAGAATTTGTGGAAGAGGTTTACAAAATACTTGAGATTATGGGGGTGACTATGGTAGAGAATGCGGATTTAGTCTCTTACTAATTGAAGAGTGTTGCTCAAGTATGGTTTACTCAATGAAATAACAATTGGCTGGTAGGAGCGAGCCCGGTAGGATGGAAATTGTTCAAATCGGCATTTCTTGGAAAATTCTTTCCCTGAGAGTAGAGGGAAGCAAAGGTGGAGGAATTCATTAACCTTCACTAACGAAGTATGAGCATGAAAGATTATTCCCTAAAATTCACTCAATTGTCCAAGTATGCTCCAACTTTGGTGTCGGATTCAAGGGATGAGATGAGTAGGTTTTTGACGGATGTGTCCAACTTTGTTAAAGAAGAATGCCATACAAAAATGCTCCATTATGACATGGATGTCTCAAGGCTTATGGTGAACGATCAACAAATTGAGGAGTCAAAACTCAAGAAAAAGAATAGCAAAGTGAAGAGAGCTAGAACCGGTGATGGGAGCTTCTCTAATGCTAGGTCCGATGGACAAGGTCGTCCTAGGTTCAAACAGGGGTTTTCCAACCAAGGCTTCTCTAGTGCTTCAAGGGTCAACAAGGATAGGGTTTCCAACCCTAAACCTCAAGGAGGTAATAGTGGTGGTTCTTTTAGTGCTAGGCCTAATTGTGCAAAATGTTGTAGAAAGCATGATGGTAAGTGCCTAGTTGGCACATATAGGAGTATTAGTTTTGGGAAGATTGTCCACAAGATGAGAGATTTTCCTATGCTTATGGATAAGGGAAGAGAGGGCAAGCAAGCTCCTCCTAGCGGTTCAACCTCCGATGCCCCTAAGAAAAACTGCTTTCATGCTCTTCGATCCCGAGGTGACCAAGAGAGCTCCCCGAATATGGTGACCGGTATGTTAAAAGCCTTTTCTATTGATGTTTATGCTTTGTTAGATCTCGGTTCTACTTTTTCCTTTGTGACACCTTTTGTGGCCATGAAGTTTGAAATACTCCTCGAAGTGTTAATAGAACCTTTTTTGGTCTCTACCCCGGTTGGTGACTTGGTGGTGTCAAAAAGGGCATATAGAAGTTGTCCCATAGGGTTAATTTGGTGGAGTTAGACATATTAGACTTTGATGTGATTTTTCGTATTGATTGGTTGCATGTTTTTTATTCCTTAATCAATTATAGGACTCGGGTGGTTAGGTTCAAACTTCCAAATTAGCCTATCGTATAATGAAAGGGAGGAAATTCTATGTCTAGTAGTCAAATTGTTTCTTGTCTTAAAGCTAGGAAGATGATCTCCAAAGGGTGTAGTTACCATCTTGTTAGGGTGAGGGATGTTGAATCTGAAATCCCTTCCTTAGGGTTAGATTCGATAGTGAATGAGTTCCCGGATGTTTTCCCCGATTATTTACCTGATATTCCTCCTAGCGGGAAATTGATTTTGTAATTGACCTTCTTCCGGATACGCAACCTATCTCCATTCCTCCTTATAGAATGGCTCCAACAGAGTTAAAGGACTTGAAAGAGCAACTAAAGGATTTGCTAGACAAGGGTTTTATTCAACCGAGTATCTCTCCATGGGGTGCTCTGGTGTTGTTAGTTAGAAAGAAAGATGGGTCTATTAGAATTTGCATTGATTGTCGTCAATTGAATAAAGTGACCATCAAGAACAGGTATCCCCTTCCAAGGATAGATGACTTGTTTGACCAACTTCAAGGGGCTAGTTTTTCTCCAAGATTGATCTTCATTCGGGTTATCACCAATTGAGAGTGAGAGGGGCTGATTTTACCAAGATGACTTTTCGAATAAGATATGGTCACTATGAGTTCCTAGTAATGTCCTTTGGTTTGACCAACACTCCAGCGGCCTTCATGGACTTAATGAATAGAGTGTTCCGACAATAAAGTGACATTTTTGTTATAGTATTTATCGATGATATTTTGATCTATTCATGGAGTGAGGATGAGCATGTTCACCATTTGAGTGTTGTATTACAAGTTCTTAAGGACCATCATCTTTTTGCAAAGTTTAGCAAGTGTGAATATTTGTTGAGGTCTGTGGCATTCCTTGGTTATATTGTGTCAAGCAAAGGTATTGAGGTAGATCCTAAGAAGACAGATGCGGTCAAGAGTGGGCCTAGACCTCTATCTCCTTCCAACATTAGAAGCTTTTTCGGTTTGGCCAGTTATGATAGGAGGTTTGTTGAGGGGTTTTCCTCTATTGCTCCTTCGTTGACGGCTATGACTCAAAACAAGGCTAAGTTTGGGTGTTCAGAAGCTTGTGAGAAAAGTTTCCAAGAATGAAATATAGACTTACTTCCGCCCCAGTGTTGGCCTTACCAGAGGGTATAGATGGTTTTGTGGTGTATTGTGATGCCTCTAGAGTTGGGTTGGAATATGTGCTTATGCAAAATGGTAAGTTGATTGCCTATGCTTCAAGGAAACTTAAAGTCCATGAGAAGAATTGTCCTACCCATGACCATATATGGGGTGCATGTTGATGGTGTTTGCCGATCACAAGAGCTTACAATATGTGTTTAGTCAAAAGGACTAGAATCTTCGCCAAATGAGGTGGTTAGAATTATTGGAAGACTATGATATGAGTATCCTTTATCACTGCGGCAAAGCTAATGTGGTAGTCGATGCTCTTAGTAGATTGGCCATGGGTAGTGTGGCTCATGGAGAGGATTGAGGCTTATCGTGACCAACGACACTAACCTACGGTACGAGTGTCTACGATAGTCAATAATATAGTAACCCAACTAATGGTTGGGGTCGTATCCCAAGGGAGCGGTTTTGAAAATTAATAGAAAAATATAATTTAGTTCTAATTAGTCGTAGCTAAAGACATTAACGAACAAAAACATTGTAAATTAAAGGGGGTGACACAAAACTGTCAAATATCAATTGGGGTTTTTTTCACAAGTAGTAAAAACAACAAAAGTAAACAAGAAAATCAAGTATGGGAGAAAGTTCTTGGGGTATGACCGCAATACAAGTTGAGATAAATTGTTGGGTACATGCTTTCTATAGGAATTTTACAAGATAATAGTGACTAGGCTAAACTTTAGATGGAAATGAGTTCCTCTCGAACACCCACTTACCGCATGAAGACCAACCTACGCCGTACCCCACTCACTCTCTCGAGCTAAGTGTTAGGATATGGGACTAGTGTTGACCCTCTAGGGCTGAACCTCATGTCGACCCACTCCTTAGGCCATCAGTCTAGTGGTCTTGCTTTTGCGACCTCCTTCTCGGGCAAACCGAAAACAGATGGGTGGTTTTTTATGTGCAACTACAAACCCATTAAAATAAACCACAACCACTAGGTGAAATCACCTTTAAAATACATCTAACCTATCAGCAAACAATACCCAACAACAATATCAACACATATTTGCTAAATCACACCCCAAGAATGGGGGTTTTTAGCCACACATCAAGAAATAACAAAATACACCTAAAATGATACTAAAATCAAATGGGTATAAGAAATTAAACCTTGATTTAACCAAAGCAAGAAGAATGGAGAAGACCCACTTCCAACTTGGGGAAGATGATATCCTTCTCTCTTCAAGTCTCCCACAAAACCCTCTCCAAACTTGAGAGAAAATATCCCATAAAGTACTATTCTATTCTGGAAAATAAAATAAATGTTCGACTCTCTAAAATTAAGGGAAAAGGGGTTGATATACCCCTCAACTTCGTCATTTAGAGCTGATATACCTTTCGTTATGAAAGTGGCTCATATATACCCCTATTTATATGCAAATGGTTCACATATACCCTTTTTTCTCTAATGGAAATGAAAAAAATTAATTTTACTTTAATATTTATTATTTTTTTAAAAAAAAACATAATCCCATATGAGTATATTTAATCCTCCTCAAACATATTTTTTTTTTTGCTTCAATGACTAATTTAGATTTATTATTTTGATGGTCAAATTTATTTATGTTTCACTAATATTCTTGTAAAAGTTATTATAGATGACCAAATTTGTTTCTTCAAATACAAAAATTAAATTACAGTATAGACGCAATTTTTTTTTTATTATAATACAGCCACAAAAAAATAGTTTTAAATTTTTTTCTTTACACTAAGGAATGAAAGAAAAAAATAAAATAAGAAACTCAAATAATTATAATCAAAGAAGTCAAAAAATAATTTATGTATGAAAAAGATTAAAATATACCTTGAACTTTGCTAGAAGAATCATATATACCACTAACTAATTTTGAAGAAAATTAAAAGTCAAAAATATAAATCTAAAACTAATTTTTTCACTTCCGTTAAATGAAGGGTATATGTGATCTCATTTTGTAATGGTAGGGGTATATGTGAGCCGTTTGTATAACGGTAAGGGTATATATGAGCCACTTTCATAACAAAGGACATATCAGCTCCAAATGACAAACTTGAGGGGTATATTAGGCCCTTTTCCCTAAAATTAATAATAAGTTTAGTATTTATAGACTTCAGAAAATAGTTCTGGCGGATCTTTCGGCGAGGTTAGTCGATGTTGCCGAATGACTCGGCGACTCGCCCTTATTCTGTTTCATCGTCGTTTCATGCTTGCCTTCAACATCTTCATGTTTTGGACCATTGGTCGGTATAGTACCACTTCGCGGAAATATTCGGCGAAGCATCGACTTGTAACGCCCCGTATGAAACTAGTAAGACCTAACTAAGGCTTGACTAAATCTAGTAGGTTGAACTAGAGCCTCACATGTTAGTTTTATAGTTGGAAACTTGTTTAAATGATGAAAAATGGCTATTGAAGCTAGTTTGGTGATCTTAGATATCAAACGTCAAGAAACGACCATGACGTCCGGAAACTAGTAGACTAAGCGAGGGCTAAGTTTGAGGGTTAGAGCCAAGGAAGAGGACTAGGGCAGTCCACTCTTTCATGGACACTGCCTCACCTTCCACGACCACCACCACGGCTCGTGGTGAGGACCATGGCTCGTGGTAGTCTAGGCAGTGGCTAAACAAAGGCTGCCCAAAAAAACAGCCCCTCCACACGAGCCACTTCACGGCTCGTGGTGATGACCATGGCTCGTGGTGATGCCTTAGATTTTTAGAGCTATAGGGGAAGGTTTCCTAGATACTGTATCATGACCACGAGAGGCACCACGGCTCGTGGAGCCTCACGTGAAGGGCTCTCCATTAGACTTAGAGTATAGGGTCAACTTCAAATGGTCATATATCTTAGCTCAAAACGAATTATGTGTGCCATAACCTATAGAATTAAATTTCTTTAAGTCCTCTTTCCAACACCACCGAGTTTGCCCAATTCCGATCTCGGAGTAAAAAGTTATTCCCGAAATAGTGAAGCACTGTCAGGCTGAAAATCTTCACGACCCGTTTCACGGTCCACGGTGATGATCACGGTCCGTGAAGGCTTCAGTGATGCCATTTCGGCAGTTTCCAGCAAGTAACTTATTGGGTCTTTTCCCATTTGTTTTAACTCAAGGATATCTCATTTTTCCCAAGCCTAGGACCCCTATTTAAGTCATTTTAACCCCAAAACTCACCCAATTAAATCAATTATTCCAAGACCCAAATAAAAGCCCAACTCCTTTTCCCTTCCAAAATTTTGTCTCTCTCAAAACACTCTCAACTCAAGACTCCATGGAAGAAATTTGAAGGAGCTTATAAAGGGCTTGTAGATGGGAGGTTTCACGCGAAATTCATAGGGTTTAACTAAGGTATGATTGCTCTTCACTCTTGGGATCCTTTTCCCCAAGAGGTCCTTCCAAAGATGGTTTTCAAAGTCCCCCAAATTGTAGATTTCAATCCAAAAACGTGGGTCTTCTTTATAAATGTTGAATTGTTGTTATAAACTGATTTTGATTGATGATATATGAACAATTATGGATGAATTCATGTAGTGTTGGTGATTTTTGAAGAATCCCCATGAGACCCATGTTTCCCCTTCTTTCTCTAATTCTAACCCTAGTTGTGTTGAATAGTGATTGAAGGTTATGAATTGAATGTGATGCTATGAAATTCATGTTTGTATGATGATATTACCCTAAATTATGTATGATTACTATGGAATTAGGGTTAAGTCTTGAATGGGGCCTTCAAGGCTATGAGGAGATGATATCAATGTGATTCTTTATGTATTGTTGAATGTACTTGCTTAATTCATGTATGATGAAGTTGGATGATGGTTCCCTCTTCCCTCTAACCCTAGTTGGTAATTGAGCATGTTATGATGAGATGCAATGCAAGTATGAATGTTGTGAGATGTTGGTATTATTGTTGTTATGTTGAATTGAAGGTAATTCTTGTTAACACAATATGAACATGCAATGAGTAAAGGTGTTTTGTGTGGAAGGCTTTCTCACACATGTACACACACACATGAATGAATGAAGCTATTGCTAATGTAATGAATGTGAGTCTCTTGAAAGGTTTCCTCAATTGTACTCTAAACTAGTCTATGTTATGCATGGTATGATAATGTGAAAGGTCATTCTCACATGATGAAGGTTCTTGATGAAAGGTTTTCTCATCTATGAACTCTTGAGCTTTTATGACTATATGAGGGGTATTCCCTAAAGGTATTCTATATGACCTTAAATGG
>JAJOOR010017280.1:0-33215 GCA_036250505.1 Solanum acaule
TAAGAAGTTTAAATGTGTGGATGTAAATAAGTTTTTTTATTATTCCGCACTATTTTCATTATTGAATGCAATGAATGACTATGTGGCTTGTATAAGACCCCTTCGGGGTCGAGTACGCCTTGTTACAACTTGGGGGTGCTCCCGGGTCGTGACAAGGACTCTACAAACATGGCTTCATAGACTCCCTAAGACTCTTGAGCTCCTTGTTTTAATACCAAGATTATCACGCCCCGTGCCTACACCCTGGGCGGGACTGGCAGTCGAGAACCATTGTTGGCCCCAAGCGAACCCTTCGCCTGGCTTACTACTCAGCGGAAGACTTTACTCAACAAAGATAAGTTCATGCAATAAACTAGAATGTTATAAAAGAAAACATTCAACTAGCCAATAAGACAACTCAAGTTTTATAAGAAAAACAACTGAAATTGATAAGACTAATGAACTAACACTAACTAACTGTCTATGAAGCCTCTAATAACTGAGATGGACGACGGGACAAGACCCGCGACATTCTAATAAACTAGAATGATAAAGCAACAAAAAGGGAATCCTCCGGAAGCAAGGAGGCTTACCAACAACTCTGAAGCTTAACTGGATCAACGAAGTGCTGGATGTTGATCCTGATTACATGTATCTGGAAATGATGCAAGAAAAATGGCGTCAATATATTGAATGTATGAGCATGCGAGGGAATTTCTAAAACAAGACATAGGTTTCAAAAGGGACCGAAGAAACTTACCTCGCCTCAACTCAACTCATTTCAATATAAATAAATAATAAGGATGCAATATAAATAAAAGCTTTAAAATGTGTAAATAACAACTTAATGTATTGAAAATCACACAATAACTCAGTTTGTATGTGAAAATACAAGTAACTCTATGTATATAAGAATACAAATATCTATGTGGGAGTTTCTCTAATCGACAACGATCACTATGAGCTATGTGATGATACATTGTCTTGCCTCACGCTGCCAGGGCCGTCCTATACCTTGTCGGGGGTATAGAACCTAACTACTAAGTGGATCCACTAGTCTATGCTAAAAACATTAAGGAATCATCTAAAAAGTATGACCCTTTTCTACCCATGTTGGCTACACGGTTTATGGAGACTTTGAATTATCTAAACTCAAGCTCATCCCCAAATCGGTGCTCAATACTACTCCCAAAATGTAACTAGCTCATATATTGAAAAACATAACTCTATCTATGGTTTAAGATTATTACTCAAAAACTAGCTCAAAAGCTCTCTTGGAAATCAGTGTTTCCTTTTTTGTTTAAATGTGAAAACATTTACTCCTTGGGAATACTTAGTTTCCATATAATATTTTGAAGAAAAAGAACTTCACTCTTACTCTTACTCAACTCAATGCTCAAATCTTAAAACATGTTTAAAACAATTATAAAAGACTTTTGAAATAACTCGAAGAACTCTCAAGACTTGAGTCTTAACTCTACCTTGAATTTGAATTATGAATTCAAGGTTATGATTTGTGATAGGAAGGATATCGTGATGATTAAGAGTGTTTTAAGATAGTTAATCATGAGAAACGGTAAAAAATAATGTATGGGAGAAAGTCCACGACGTGAAGATGCATTTTATTATTTGTGGCAAAATAAATTTTGAGACAGTGGCTCCGCGATCTCTCTGCGACGCGGAGAGGAAAGTTCACTCTGAAGGAACAGGTCGCAGACCTAGTACTTGTTTTCTGTCCGACTTTTTCTTCCTCATTTTCTAACCCCAATTTGCCTAGATTCAATTCTTTTTCTCAATTTCCCCAACATATGTACATAAGAATTTACTCATAAACGACTCTAAAATCGACACGATTTCCTCAAGAACTCAACAATCCCATCGTAACTCAGAAATGAAAGCCAATTTCAAGAACACAATTCTAGATCATCAAACTTTCAACTTACTAGAACAAAACTACGCTGAAATTAACATGGTTGGTGCGTGGGTGAACGAACCCAACGCTATGTAAACTCACATATCTCGTAGGGATTAACCCTTGACGAAATCCGAAAGCGAAATCTCAAGAACGCAATGAAACCTTGGCTTTTCTCCTCTTTTCTCTTCTCTCAAATCCCTAGCGTAATTTTGGAATGAGTAAACTGAACCAACTCAGTTTAGACCCCAAATAAATTACTTAAACGAATTAAACTTATTGGGTAAGGAAAAGACCAAAATACCTCTCTCAAATCTGGGTGACTTTCCTTATCCGGACAGCCTGACTTCAATCGGGCATATCTCCCTCATACGAGCTCAAAATTTAGCAAACTCAGTGGTGGTGGAAATATAATTCAAAGACCTTTCATTTGATACCTTGTATCCCACCTAACTCATCATGTACTGAGAGTTATGGACATTTGAAGTTGACTCAAAAGTCATACTTAGCATGTCTTGCCAAATTTTTTCAGATTTCCTATTTCCAAATTTGATTCTTTCTATTTTTAGCTCTTTCAAATAGCGAGTTGTTACAATATTGATATTCGTTAGCATTTTATCCGTGATTTGGTAGCAAAGGAGGAAATATTGTTGGAATATTGCAGCACATAAGAGAAGCTAGCTAATGTATTGACAAAGGTTTTATCAAAGGAGAAATTCTACTATTTCAAAGGATTGTTTGGTGTCTCTAGCTTTGAATCAAGAGGGAATGTTAAAGAGAAATTCAAAACGACAGACTGAATTGGGACATGGGTAGTTTGGTAGAACCAGTCTTTTGGTCTTTGTTAAGTAGTTTCCTATATTCACTCAAGTTTTATTAGTGTTGCTAATTAATTGTTATAGTGGGTTACATGACCTATATTTTAGGATTTGTTATTTGTTTCTTAGCCTATATATTATGTGGGCATATTCTGTTATTCTTAGTACTTTCAGTCCATTAGAAATTAAAAACAGCCGCAACTTTCCTTCTCTTTTTTATTTACTTCCATATTTCTCTACACGCTTAGTCCTTTTGGTCCTTTTGGATATCAGTTTAGTGGATCCATGTCATTAGTGTTCTCATCCTTGGAGGGGTACATAACGCCCTCCAAGTTGTCATAAACTCCGTTTAGCTCAACGGAATATGTTAATTGGTAGTATCTCCCATAGTCCAGCTTCAAGATTATTGCACTGACCTTGCATTAAGGTATTTCAATTTCATTATGTACTAGTTGCATGTTTTACCATTTGGTTATTTCATCAATTCATGTGTTACAATGTCTTGTTCAGTTCACCATCTCATATTTATCATGTCCAGTTACTATAATTGTGATGCATATCTCACATACTCAGTATATTCAAAGTGCTGACACATACACTTTTGTGCTATATTATTTTATAATATAGGTTCAGACGCTGAGTATATAGTTCGTGATTTGTACGATCCCGTATCTGCTCAGTGGTAGAGTTTGGTAAGTCCTCATCTTTCGAGGACAACACTTATATTTATTTTAGTTTTTTTAGTCTTTCAATTTTCAGATAGTTGATGTTAGCTGGGGCTTTGTCCCAACAACTCATTTTAGTAGAGGCGATATTTTGTTTAGTGCTTTGGATCTAATAAATAATTCAAATTCAGCTTCCGCATCAATTATTTTTAGTTGTTAGGTATATACATCTTAATGTCATGGCATCCCATGAGTTAGCTAAGGGTCACTTGTGGCTCTAAGCACCATGTTACAGCTAAGGGGTAGTGTCGGATCGTGACACATATGCTCCTAAAGTGATGTATGATGTGAAGCATCTTCACTTTATTAATTTGTTTTCCTACTATATCCATATTTAATTTAAGTGAGTAATATTTTTCATTTGATTTTTTTATCAAAAATAATACATACAATTATGTTAATGAAAAGTATAATCACTTTTAATTAAAAATTTTAGTTAAGCATTCAACTCTTTAAATATCAACTGTTGTTTTCATTTTTATATTATTATTTTAAAAAAATAAATGATCATGCTATAGTTTTATGATTTTTCTTAGATGATCTATTTATATATTTCAATATTGCAAGAAATTTTAGATGAAGACAAGAAGATTTAGCAACTAATAAATTTTCTTGCTACTTTATTGATTAACACATATTTTTATAGCATATTTTATGAATATATTGCACATGTAAGGTATTTTGTTTCTTTTTTTTAATTAAATAATTATTTCAAAAACAGAGTACTACTATATTTGTGCAAGATTAATGTGAATTGTTATAAGATGACTTATTTATTGAGATCAATACAGCTAGTTATCATTTTAACCTACAAAACGGAACAATCAAATTGCCTCAAAACTTTAATTCCTAGATATAATATGTTAGACATTCATGAAACTCATTTGTCGTTTTATAATATTACTTGATGCAACCACGAGTAAAAAATATAATCTAAACTGCTAAAAATTTTATGCATGTGAATCATTTTCTTGAGCTTGTACTATTTTTCTAGCTTGAACCGATCCATTCGTGAGCTAGTTTTAGTTATTTCAGTAATAATACTAATAAAAAATAAACAAATGGACACATATGCAAAATCTTAAAGGGTTTTAATTCTCAACCTCATTTATAGAATTGCAACTACATGAATTTACTAAAACCAAACATAGAAAGATTTTGTTTTTCTCTCTTAAGTTAGCTAGTTGGGTAGGACTAGTTATGATTTTATAATGTTAACTCTTGTTGATTAATACAAAAAGTTATTTACCAAAAAAGGAATAACACTACAATAAAAGAGACATGTAGTGGCAACATATTATTTTTAGATACTGCTATAAAAATATTAAATGGCAATTGAGTAAATGTCATTCCATTAGAGTCACTAAAAACATTAACGATATTTATACAGAGTGTTGGTAGTAAATAATCATTTTTATTATTGCCGCTAAATATAATATAATAACGACTATATTATTTTCTCCAAATCTTTTATTTGTTGTAGTGTATATAGATTGATTCTTGACAAATCTGACATAGTTAAGAACATAGATAGGACAAATATAAGATTTTTCCATTATAATCTTAGCAGATATACAACTTTGATAGGAATGACAAAGAGGGAAGTAAAAATTTAGAGGATAACGTAGCTCTGAGTTTCAAGAAATTAAAGGATGGAACTTTACAATGTAAGTAAAGCTCTAATACAAGTGGAAGAGGGAATAAGACCATTTTGGATCCAAGACGAACAATACCAAAGCCACAAAATCCACACATATAATATGAGAAGGGATGAAAACAAATTACTTGATAGATTCTTGGAGCTATTTTAATTTTTCTATTTCAGAATAAAATATGATTCATACCTACAAAGAATATATACTAAGTTAAAAAAAATGAAATTTGAAACAAATTAAATCATGAGATTATAAAAACCTTCTTGTAGACATGTAGTTTTTAACCCTTTCCGAGTTTCAATGTATTGTTTAGCTTTAAATATATAATTTATATGTTATCTTTATTTTAATTTTTATTTCACTCTAAGTGGATTTTACTTGAGAAAATTGAAAACCACAAAAATAGTCGTGTTTTTTTACAATATACTCCTTTTTTTTTATTTGCAAGCAAAATGAAAGATAACAAAAAAATATGTAGGAAGAATAGAAATCAAAAGTATGCTAATGAATTCTTTCTCCATAGGGAAAAAAACTGCTGAAATATTGAAGTTGTTTCAATATTCTATCATTTGGTGTGCTTTAAAACATCTTTTTGAGTTTGATAAATGAAAAAATAGAATATTCAATATGACAATGCAACATAAAGATAATGATGACTTTATTAATGATGATAAAGAAGAAGATGACCATAGTAGCACTCTTTATTATGATGAAAATTATAGTGTTGCTGATGAAGATAAAGTGATCAAGAATGAAGAGCCCGAGCAAGAAAAATAGAGTGGCGTAGAGAGCAACAACAACGTTACTTGTTCTCCTACAAATAAAACATCCTTGATGAAGAATATTAAATTTTCCATGAAGAAAACTATGCAAGTTACTCTTCTAAAGATACAAAACAAATGCAATGCTATTAAAGGGACAATAAACAACATCACCATAGAGTTGAAGAAAGCATTCGAGATTGACATTGTTCTACATTTGAATGTTGTTGATAAACAAGGAACACTTAGAGAGATGTCACGACCCGATTTCTTGAGTCATGATGATACCTACTATACCCTACCAGTAGGTAAGCTAACCCGTAACCCAGAACATCAAACAATGAGCGTAAGGGCAGAAACTAGCAAAAACAATAATCTAAACGAGGACAACAAGGCAGAAGCAAATCAAAATAAATATATACAGAAATCCCTCCCAGAACCTGGAAGTCACTAGTACAGAGCTATCTAATAAAGAGTACAAGTCCCAAAAGTGGACCACATAAAGTGTGTCTCAAAATAAAAAAGACTAGCTAAAACAAAAGGAGACAGAACAAACCCAAAATGCCAAATGCTAGCCCTCGTCTCCGAATCACAGCTGCAAAAGAAGGCTGGAACTAATCACCACTGGTAACTAGTACTGGGACCTGCATCATGAAGTAGATGCAGAGTGTAGCATGAGTACCAAAACAGCAGGTACTCAGTAGGCATCACAGGCCGACTGAGCAAAAAGGGTAAAAACAATAACAAGGGATAGAATCTAGACACAGAGAGGTCAAAATGGATATGAAAAGAAAGCACATGAGCATCCAAAAATAAACTAAGTACAACTAAACTAAACCTAACTGGACCCCTATAAGCCCAGAAGGTACACTCGTGTGTAAGTTTAAATAAAACCTGAACGACCCCCATAAGCCCGACAGGTACACAAAATAGCTAAGTCTATTGATAAAGAAGAAAACCGGGTTCCCAACCCCAAAGTAAGCAAGATAACCCATCAGACTCCACCCAGCCAATAGTGCACTCCCAGCCCAGCTAGAAAGAGTGACCCTAGGGGCACCCAATCAAACAGTCCACTCCCAGCCCAGCTAGAAAGAGGGACCCGAGGGTGAGGTTGATATCGTGAGTCATCCTACCATGCAGTGAGCTCCTAGCCCAGCTAGAAAGAGAGTCCCGGGGGTAATCGCCAAAATCACCAAGTTTACCCAACTAGCGATACGCTCCCAGCACAGCTAGAAAGAACGACCCCAGGGGTGATATTTTCTCCAATAGGATCCAATCCAGCAACAGCCACCGTGGAATGCTATCCACTCCAAGAAAATACTCCAAGCCTATACTATCTCAATCACACGCCTCTAGTGATGCTCAGAACCTTCGAGAACGTGTCGGAACCGTAGTATTAGAGGGAAAAGATGCAGAAGTGCAACAAGCAGCGATAGAGCCTAATCTAAGGCTCAAACTATCAGACTCAAGTCTGCTACTCCAGTCTACGAGGTGCTAAGTCATCTGAACGACGTCGGCAGAAATTCAAGGCTATCCAGCCCACACGGGTCATAAGTCTAAGGCAATGCTAGCCTAACCTAGACTAAGGACATCATGCTTACGGTTAAGGATGAACAAAGCATACAACACATATCATACAAACATACAATAGCATTTAGCACATAAGCATGCAACTCTACTAACCCGGTTAATATGGTACTACACCCGAATATGGCCATTCGATCCTAACCTAAGGTATCTAATCAAGGTAAAGTAGGAAACTGGTACCCTCCCTCAATTCACTCCAATGGACAAGCTTTTACACAATTAAGCTCAATCTAATAGAAAGGAAGTCGTAGCCTACCTTAAAGCCGATCGCGCGCGCTCCAAATCACTTTACCGGAACTTTTCCTTCCTGAACGACCTTTGAACACTGTCACTCTATCAAATATAGGATCCCAATGTTAGTACGGTCGTTTAGACACCAAAATCACAACAAACAGAGATGAGTCAATTTTGGAATCAAAATGGGAATCGTGGGACCCGCATCGAACTGTCCAAATTTGACTCCATCAAGAGACCCTAAATAGCACCCCAAACTTGTGTTCCAAAATGGAACACAATTCGGGGATCAAAACACAGCAAAACCCAACAAGCAAGAAAACCACACTTTAATCAACTTAAAAGAAAACATGCAGCAGTCTAAACGCGAAATCTACAAGGATCTAATAGTGCCTCGCATTTCTTGAAGACTCTACGATGAAGCCACAACAATTCCCAAGACGTGGGACTTCGAATCACCCAAAACCGAGCTAAAATGAATGATATATGACCAAAACAAGAATGCCAAAAAACAAAAGCTTGAAAAAGGGTACAACAGTTAGGTTTATCGCGAAATTACCTCGAACTACGTGCATCCAGCAACTTCCGAATACTCTATCGTGAAGCCACCGAAAATACGAAGCTCCCGCACTTCGAATCGCCTAATTTGGTTGAGAGATGAAAGAGATATGAGGATTTTAAGTTTGGAAAAGGGTTGCTGATATATCTGCATTTTATAGCAGATTTTTCTGCACTAACTTTCCAAAAACTTAAAGCTTCGACGGGTGCTCCGATCTCGTTCGGAACCCCGTGCACGCAAACGAGATATGCAACCATACAAAATTCAATATTCCAGACTCAATGACACAGTCGAAATTTCCATACGAGGTCATCTTGGCAAAAAGTGGGTCCCACATCGAACCACTATTTTAAGTCAAAAACCACAAAAGGGCTCGAAAAATATCAAAAACCTCGGAACACAAAAGAAGGGTCAATCTAGAACAAACTTGATATTCCGGAGCTAACCGCGCTGACGGAATTCTCATCCGAGCGCGTTTACTCAGAATGTTGATTAAAGTAAAACTTAGGCTTAAACTTAAAGTTAAAACGCCTAATCTCACCGACTCACACTGAAAACCTCGGGAGTCATGCCGACCATGCAACTAGCCTAAAATGACCCTTCCAGAGTTAATGGAATCGTTAGAATTGGATTTTGATGTCATCTTCTTGAACTTTTTATCGAAAATGATCGTTCAAGGTTCATAAGCTCCAAAAACACTAAAACTCGCACAATAAGCAACGAACGACCAGGTGACCGAACTGTCAGTCCCAGCAAATCATAAATGACTTAAGGTCGCTACAGGAACGCTCTAAACGTCACATAGAAGGCAAAACACGGAAATGACCAGGTGGGTCATTACAATATCCACTACTAAAAGGACTTTCGTCCGTGAAAGTAAGGCTCATGAAGTACCTGAAGGCTCAACCAAGCCGGGAAACTACTCTCGCATCTCCTGCTCGGTCTCCCAGGTAGCCTTCTCGACTAGACGATGCCTTCAACGGACCTTAACAACAGGAATGACTCTCGAGTGCAATCTCCTCACATCTCTAGCTAGAAGGGCAATTGGCTCTTCTACAAATGTCAAACGGTCATCCAACTCAACTACATCATACTGGAGCACATGGGACTAATCAGGAACATATCGGTGCAACATCGAGACATGGAAAATCGGGTGGATGGCTGAAAATACTGGAGGTAGGGCCAACCCATAAGCAACCTCCCCAGCTGTCCGGAGTATCTCAAAAGGCCCAATGGACCTGGGGCTAAGCTTGCCCCGCTTCCCAAACCTCATCACGCCCTTCATGGGCGACACATAGAGGAATACCCGATCACCAATAGAGAATCTCAAAGGTCGACGCCTCCGATCCGCATAACTCTGGTGCCTACTCTGAGCCGTCCTGAGTCTATCCTGAATCACTCTCACCTGGTCCAAAGCCTCCTGAATCAAATCTGTACCCCGCGGCCTAGGCTCTGTAGACTCAAACCAGCCCACCCGAAAACGACAACGCCTACCATACAAGGCCTCGAACGGGGCCATCTGAATGCTAGAATGGTAGTTGTTGTTATACGCAAACTCCGCCAAAGGCAAGAACTGGTCCCAATGACCACCAAACTCCAAAACACAAGCCCGCAACATGTCCTTAAGGAAATGAATAGTACACTCCGATTGACCATCAGTCTGTGGGTGGAAAGTTGTGCTAAGGTCAGCCTGAGTGCCCAACTCATCCTGAAAGGTCCTCCAAAAGCTAAACGTAAACTGAGAACCCCGATCTGATATAATAGAAACTGGCACCCCATGAAGTTGAACCACCTCCCTAATGTAGATACGAGCCAACCTCTTGACGCTAAATGAAGACTGAATAGGAAGGAAATGTTCTGACTTGATCAATCGATCAACGATGACCCAAATGCTATCAACACCTTTAGAAGTCAACGGTAGGCCAGCCAGAAAATCCATATTAATGCAATCCCACTTCCACTCCGGAATGGGTAATCTCTGAAACTTACCACTAGGACTTAAATGCTCGGCCTTTACCTGCTGGCAGCACAAGTAACGGGAAACAAAGTCAACAATATCTCTCCTCATGCCACTCCACTAGTAATGCTACCTCAAATCATGATACATCTTCGTTGTTCCCGGGTGGATAGAGGAACTAGACTCATGGCCCTCAGAAAGTATCAACTGTATCAAATCCTCAACACTCGGAGCACAGATGCGGCCGGCGAATCTCAACACTTCATTAGGATCTAAGGTAGCCTGACCACCATCACCCGCTAATACTCGATCTCTAAGGGCCACCAAGGCCTCATCCTCAAACTGACAACCACAGATACTATCAAGCAAAGAAGACTGAACTACCATATAGGCCAAGACGTATCTAGAATCTGAGATATCCAAACGAACCATGCTATTGGCTAAGAACTGAATGTCCAAAGCCAAGGGTCGCTCCTCAACATATAAGAAGGCTAGACTACCCATACGCACCGCTTTTCGGCTCAAGGCGTCCGCTACCACATTCGCCTTGCCCGAATGATAGAGAATAGAGAGGTCGTAGTCCTTCAGGAGCTCAATTCAACGATGCTGCCTCGAATTAAGGTCCCTCTGGCTCATGATGTACTGAAGACTCCTATGATCGGTATAGATCTCACATCGAACTCCATGTAAGTAGTGCCTCAAAATCTTAAGTGCGAAAACTATCGCCGCCAACTCCAAGTCATGAGTGGGGTAGTTGCGCTCATGAATCTTAAGCTTCCTCGATGCATAAGCAATAACCCAGCCCTGCTGCATCAATACACAACCCAAACCAACGCCGGATGCGTCACAATAAACCGTGAAGCCCTCGCCCTCAACTAGAAGAGTCAATATATGAGCGGTGGTCAATAACTCCTTGAGCCTCAAAAAGCTCGCCTCACACTCCTCTGACCAAACAAAGGGAACATCAACACGAGTCAACTGGGTCAGAGGTGCTGCCAAGGTAGAGAAACCCTTCACAAATCGTCTGTAGTAGCCTGCTAGTCCGACGAAGCTCCAAATCTCAGTAATGGAGGTGGGCCTAGCCCAATCAAGAATAGCCTCAATCTTCGTCGGATCTACCATAATGCCCTCCTTGGACACAACGTGCCTCAAGAACGCTACAGAGTCTAACCAAAACTGGCACTTTGAGAACATTGCATAAAGCCGCTGATCTCTCAAAGTCTAGAGCACAACTCTCAAATGCTACTCATGATCACCCCTACTCCGCGAGTATATCAAAATGTCATCAATGAAAACTATGACAAAGGAATCAAGATAAGGCCTGAACACGCGCGTCATCAAGTCCATAAAGGCAGCAGGGGCATTAGTCAACCCAAATAACATCACCAATAACTCATAATGGCCATAACGGGTCCTAAATGCAGTCTTAGGGATGTCCACTGCCCTAATCCTCAACTGGTAGTAACTGGACCTCAAATCAATCTTAGAGAACAGTGAGGCTCCCTGAAGCTGGTCAAATAGGTCATCAATCCTAGACAGAGGATATCGATTCTTCACTGTCACATTATTCAACTGCCTATAGTCAATGCACATACGCATTGTACCGTCCTTCTTCTTAACAAAAAGAACAGGAGCTCCCCAAGGTGATACACTAGGTTTGATAAATCCCTTACCCAAGAGATTCTGAAGCTGAACACTAAGCTCCTTGAACTCTGTAAGAGCTATCTAATATGGCAGAATAGAAATAGGTTGAGTACCTGGCTCAAGCTCAATTGGAAAATCAATATCATGCTCTGGGGGTAGGTCAAGTAGGTCAGTAGGAAACACATCTAAGAATTCACGAAAAATAGGAACTGACTCAACTGGAGGGACCTCCCTACTCACATCATGCACATAGGCCAAATATGATAAGTATCCACTAGCCACTAGCCTCCTAGCCCGAATAAAAGAGATAACCCCAACTGATGTGCTACCATGAGATCCCAACCACACCACCGAAGGAATACCAGGAATGGCTAAGGTAACGGTCTTAGAGAAGCAATGTAAACCAGCGCGATAAGGGGATAACCAATCCATGCCCAAAATCACGTCGAAATCAACCATGTCAAGCAATATAAGGTCAGTCCGAGTGTCAAGCCCCTGAATAGTAACTAAGCAAGATCGAAATACTTGATCCACTACTAAAGACTCACCCACGGGGGTCGACACATGCAACGACGCTACCAGAGGCTCAGAAATCATACTCAAGTGAGAGGCATAGTAAATAGAAACATACGAAAAAGTAGAGCTCGGATCAAATAAAGCCAAGGCGGGCTGCTGGCATAAAAGAATCGTACATGTGATCACATCGTCTGATGCCTCAGCCTCCGCCCTCGCTGGAGCTACATAGAAATGGCTATGTCTCCCTCTGCCCTAACCATCAAACCTACCACCTGACCGGCCTCTGGTAAAGCTGAGGGAGCTGCATGAGGAGCAGGAGCAATCCGACTATGTTGAGGGCAGTCCCTGGCCCAATGACCCATCTCATAGCAACCCTGTCGAGGGTGACTCCCAGAAGAACGACCATCATGGCCAGAAGAACCTGACCGAAATACCTCGCGGCCCTGACTCGAACTAGCCTCACTCCGACCTCACTATGTAGGTCTGCTAGACTGACCCGGTCGAAATCGTCGTCCGGTCCTGTCATGATGATCCCTAGATCTGGGGCGGGGGTCACTGTAGCTCCCCTCATGCCTAGTCCTCTTCTCGCTGCCCTTTTGGGCCTCGAAATGAAGATGCTCCATAGTACTAGCATGGTCAACTACATTTAAAAAAGATCGACTCGCAGAAACTATGGACTTGGTCTCAAGCCGAAGTTGTAATCTCAATCCACGGACAAAGCACCTAACCCTCTCCTCCTCTATAGGTAATATCATCTCTACACGACGGGAAAGCTCGTGGATCCTAGTCTCGTACTCTGCCACTGACATGGAGCCCTGCTCCAACCTGTAAAACTGATCCCTGAGGCGGTCTTTGACGCTACGAGGGATAAACTTGGCCAAGAAGGCCTCAGAAAACACATCCCATGACACCGGTGGAGATCTAACTGGCCTGGTCTGAATGAATGTGCGCCACTACTGCCTAGTTGGCCCATCTAGCTGGTAAGCAATGAAGTCGGCCCCTCTAGACTCCACTAGACCCAAAGTGCAAAGCCTCTCACGGTAGGTAGTAAGAAACTCGTGGGCACCCTCACCCACAGCCCCAGAAAACCTCGATGGTGTCAACCTGAGAAACACACTAAGTATCTTCTGGTCTTCGAACTGCATAGGCCTGTCCACTGCCAAGGGTTGTATACCCTCAAGTGGTACTTGGACCTGAGGTGCCCTCAATGTAGGCTGATCATTCGGTACTAGTGCTGGTGTAGCTGGGGCAGGTGGCTGATGCATACCCCCAAGAACACCCAAGAGCTGAGCAATATCGGCCTGGAGATCTGGAGTCAGAACAGGTCTGGGAAGTTGCTGGGCTGGCCTCGGCCCCACTGGTTGATCTGGTATATGAAGTGTTGAAGGGTTTTCTACTGGCTCTGGATTCTCCTCTCTCTCCTGGGCTGGTGTTGCGGCCCTGTCTCGACCTTGGGGTCGGCGTCTACCCCAAGCTAGGGCTCTGTCTGCAGGCCCGGGTGCATCATCCCTAACTGTGCCACCTCGCGAGCGAGCCATCCTACGAAACAGTGAAACAAGTGAGATTTCAAGAAACCAATAAGACACACACTGCACGGAAGTGAAACAAAAGAGGAAATCTTCCTAAAGACATCCTGTAGCCTCTCGAATATAAGTTATGGACGTCTCCGCACCGATCCGCAGGACTCTACTAGACGTTAGCTCTGTACAAGTGAGACCGATGAACCTGGGGATCTGATACCTACTTGGCACGACCAGATTTCTCGAGTCATGATGACACCTACTATACCCTACTAGTAGGTAAGCCAACCCGTAACCCATAACATCAAGCAATGAGCGTAAGGGAATAAATTAGCGAAAACAATAATCTAAACAAGGACAACAAGGCGGAAACAAACCAAAATAAATATATACAGAAATCCCTCCCAGAACCTAGAAATCACTAGTACAGACCTATCTAATAAAGAGTAAAAGTCCCAAAAGTGGACCACACAAAACGTGTCTCAAAAGCAACAAGACTAGCTAAAACAAAAGAAGGAGACATAACAAACCCAAAATGCCAAGTGCTAGCCCTCGTCTCTGAGTCACAGCTGCAAAAGAAGGCTGGAACTAATCATCGCTGGTAACTGGTACTGGGACCTGCATAATGAATTAGATGCAGAGTGTAGCACGAGTACCAAAACAATAGGTACTTAGTAGGCATCACAGGCCGACTGAGCAAAAAAGGTAAAACAATAAGAAAGGATAGAATCTAGACACAGAGAGGTCAAAGCGGATATGAAAAGAAAGCACTCGAGCATACCAGAAATAAACTAAGTACAACTAAACTAAACCTAACTGGACACCATAAGCCCAAAAGTTACACTCATGCGCAAGTTTAAATAAAACCTGAACGAACCCCCATATGCCGATAGATACACAAAATAGCTAAGTCTATTGAGAAAGAAGAAAACTGGGCTCCCAACCCCAAAGTAACCAAGATAACCCATCAGACTCCACCCAGCCAGCAGTGCACTCCCAGCCTAACTAGAATGAGTGACCCCGGGGGCAGCCAACCAAACAGTCAACTCACAGCATAGCTAGAAAGAGGGACCCGAGGGTGAGGTTGATATCGCGAGTCGTCCTACCATGCAGTCAGCTCCCATTTCAGCTAGAAAGAGCGACCCGGGGACACCCAGCCAACAGCACACTCCCAGCCCAGCTAGAAAGAGAGGCCCAGGGGTAATCGCCGAATTACCGAGTCTACCCAGCTAGCGATACTCTCCCAGCCCAGCTAGAAAGAACGACCCTGGGGTGATAGTATCTCCAATAAGATCCAATCCAGCAATACCCTCTGTGGAACGATGTCCACTCTAAGAAATCACAAAAAAGGCTTCAAGCCTATACTATCTCAATCACACGCCTCTAGTGATGCACCGAACATTTAAGAATGCGTCGGAACCGCAGAATTAGAGGGACAAGATACAGAAGTGCAACAAGCAACGATAGCGCCTAATTTAAGGCTCAAACTATCATACTCAAGTATGCTACTCTAGTCTACAAGGAGCTAAGTCATCCGAACGATGTCGACAGAAAGTCAAGGCTATCCAGCCCACATGGGTCATAAGTCTAAGGCAGTGCTAGCCTAACCTAGACTAAGGACATCATGCTTACGGTTAAGGATGAACAAAGCATATAACACATAGCATAGAATCATACAATAGCATTTAGCACATAAGCATACAACTCTAATAACCCGGTTAACATGGTACTACACCCGAATATGGCTTCGATCCTAACATAAGGTATCTAATCAAAGTAAAGTAGGAAAATGGTACCCACCCTCAATTCACTCCAATTGACAAGCTTTTACAAAATTAAGCTCAATCTAATAGAAATGAAGTCGTAGCTTACCTTAAGCCCGATCGTGCGTGCTCCAAATCACTTTGCCGGAGCTTTTCCTTCCCGAACGACCTTTGAACACTGTCACTCTATCAAATATAGGATCCCAACGTTAGTACGGTCGTTTAGACACCAAAATCACAACAAACGGAGACGGGTCAATTTTGGAATCAAAATGGGAATCGTGGGACCCGTACCGAACTGTCCAAATTTGACTCCGTCAAGAGACCCTAAACAATACCCCAAACTTGTGTTCCAAAATGGAACACAATTCGGGGATCAAAACACAGCAAAACCCAACAAGCAAGAAAACCATTCATTAATCAACTAAAAAGAAAACATGAAGTAGGTTAAACTTAAAATCTAGAAGGAT
Source organism: Solanum acaule (assembly GCA_036250505.1). Taxonomy (NCBI): domain Eukaryota; kingdom Viridiplantae; phylum Streptophyta; class Magnoliopsida; order Solanales; family Solanaceae; genus Solanum; species Solanum acaule. Next base: position 16,101 of record JAJOOR010017280.1, read on the forward strand.
CTAATGGTGCCCCGCATTTCTTGAACACTCTACAACGAAGCCACGACAATTTCCAAGACGTGGGACTTCGAATCTCCCAAAAATGAGATAAAATGAGTGAGATATTACCAAAACAAGAATGTCAAAAACAAAAGCTCGAAAAAGGTATAGCAGTTAGATTTATCGTGCACCCGACAACTTCCAAACTACGCGCACCCGACAACTTCCAAACTACGTGCACCTAACAACTTCCAAACACTCTACCGCGAAGCCACCAAAAATACGAAGCTCCCGCACTTCGAATCGCCTAATTCGGTTGAGAGATGAGAGAGATATGAGGATTTTAAGTTTGGGAAAGGGTTGCTGATATATCTGTATTTTATAGCATATTTTTCTGCATCAACTTTCCAAAAACGTATAACTTCGACCGGGTGCTCCGATTTCGTTCGGAACCCCGTGCACGCAAACGATATATGCAACCATAGCAAATTCAATATTCCAGACTCAATGGCATAGTCAAAATTTTCATACGAGGTCATCTTGACAAAAAGTGGGTCCCACACCGAACCACCATTTTAAGTGAAAAACCACAAAAGGGCTTGGAAAATATCAGAAACCTCGGGACACAAAAGAAGGGTCAATCTAGAACAAACTCGATATTCCGGAGCTAACCGCACTGACGAAATTCTCATCCAAGCGTGTTTACTCAGAAAGTTGACTAAAGTCAAACTTAGGCTTAAACTTAAAGTTAAAATGCCTAATCGCACTGAATCACACTGAAAACCTCGAGAGTCATGCCAACCACGCTAGTAGCCTAAAATGACCCTTCCGGAGCTGATGGAATCGTTAGAATTGGATTCTGATGTCATCTCTTGAACTTTTGATCGAAAATGATCGTTCAAGGTTCATAAGCTCCAAAAACACTAAAACTCGCACAATAACCAACGAACGACCAGGTGACCGAACTGTCAGTCCCCGCAAGTCATAAATGACTTGGGGTCGCTACAGAAATGCTCTAATCGACACACAGAAGGCAAAACACAGAAATGACCAAGAGGGTCATTACAAGAGAGGATATCTATAAACGTGTAGTAGTTTCTCTTTCTCATGTAAGACAAGTTTATTCAAATTTTATTTCAAAAAGCAGCGTGCAATAGAGTCACAAAGGTAATTTCAAAAAGGTGGAGATTGAACATCAAATTCAACACAAAAAACTTGATAGTGACACAGAAAAGGAGAACAATAGATCAATCCCTACATAATGTCAGAATCTTAATACATGATCAACAATAAAAGAGTGTGCATGTCACAACCCAAAAATAGGCGTGATGACACTTGTCTTATCCCATCAAGAAAGTTCAGCATAAAACTTAAATATAAGGATAAATGTGGAAGTAAAATCTAATTAAATACTATCATAATTTCAACAATGCGGAAACATAACATCACTCAATTATAACCCCAAATATGTGACTCTCACGTATACAAGCCTCTAAGTATTACAATAGATTCAATAAGTACAAGTCTAAATGTCTTTATTTCTAATAGAACAAGATCATAATGAAAGCGGAAGAGGAGTATACCGAGATGACAAGCAACTACCGTACAACTCTCCACAGTAAGCCTACGACGTAGAAAAGAAAAGGAGTAATCACGATGATCCAAGCTCGTAACCTACACAAGGGTTGAAATAAGGGAATTAGTACCAACAACATGGTACTCGACAAGTAAACAGTTAACTCATAGTAAAGTAATATAGAATAAACATAATCCTAACACTCCATCGAACCTCTACAACTACAACCTTCACAAAATCAGCACAACCTAACAGTTCACATTTAATATAGCACATAACATGTATAACAACACTCCAACGTATACAGGTGACCAATACAAAGTATCATATTCATCAATAACAATTTCCATCAATAGGAACTCACAAGGTTCAGAAATGGTAATGATGTGCAATGCAATGAAATACAATTTTAATTATAGTGATGCGCATCTATCTTAACGATACACATCTATTGAGACTAAGGTTATAACCCATGGGGGACTCATATGGTCCATGTATCCTCTGGAACCATTTAAATTCGGCACATATAAATTGCAAATACCATTTCACTTCGACATCACCAGAACAATTTTCCTTCGGCACATATTAATAGATCTTGTCACAGTGTTTCTGAAGTAATGCAAAGAGGTATGATTACACAATATGAGATGACAATTTCTTTATTAATTATAATTCCTATCCACACAATCATGATACATTATCAATATAGAATTAATGAAACCATTCAAATCATCTACAACACATCGTACATCAATATACCATCAAGTTGCCTTTTTATTTCCCCTTTTTATCATTATAGTTATTAAAATTGTTCATGTGACGACAATTATCAAACCACTCACCATATGAAATTACTCCCCAGCACACTTAATATGAAAAATATGAGATTCAATATTCTTAACAAAGGTTAAGAACTTCACTTTCCTCAAGAAATTAAACAATCACTCTGGTACTTGAGATTTGATTTTTCGTTGGGTCTCTAAGTTAGCACAATCTAATTCAAGAAGTAATCACAATAAGAATTTGAAGCTAACAACACCAATATGAATTTTTTTTGATAATTGGGTCAAATTGACCCAAAAATCTATTTCTAAAAAACCTAGAGTAAAATTTGGAAATTCTTGTAAAATCATGTTACCCAAAGAATTTTGAAATGATTATTGGAAACAATAGCAAAACCGAAGTTGAAATGTATCATATATCACCACTTTAACCAAGCTTTATGCTCTTGAAAACCTCCATACTTTGAAGATCAAAATCCCTATTTTGATATTTAAAATCATAAATAATAAATGGGAAATAAAGATTTAGGGTCACAAATTTTTACCCAAATATCTTATAAAAAAAGCAACTTGAAATCGCCCCTACCGAGTTTCTACAGTTTATAAATGGAAGAAATAGAAAGAAATCAGTATTTTGAGAAAACATTATGTCATTGTAACATTTGATTATCACAATCGCCACAAACAACCTCGCGATCACGATGAGTAAAACAAGTTAACTCATTAAATTGACCATCGCGATCGCGACACAAGGCCACACGATCGCGATTATCAAAACACTATACCTATGCGATTGTGATACCCTTCTCGTGATCGCGAAGCACAAACAAATGGATATGTGTGATTGCGACGGACCACATGTGATCGAGACACACCATAAAATGACTCTACGCGATTATGAGAGAAATTCCCAGATCGCGATGAAAAAATACTAGCACCTGAACACAACAACATCAACAATTTGCACAAGACACAAAATCACCTAATTGACTCTCAAGATTCATTTGAACCCCAAATACACAAACCGGATATACTACCTAACTAAACTTGACTTTCCATACTCAATGGAACCATCAAAACATTGATTTGAGGTCTCCTTGATCCAGAGCTCGTTACAATAACAATAATCCAATTTAACGCTAAAAAATACCAAATTACCCTTGAAACCTCAGAAAATTCAACCAAGACCTCACGTAGGCCTTAAATCATCCCCGAATTCAATGAAATTGTAAGAAATCTGATCCAGGCTTTCGAACTCCAAATTTTGACAAAAGTAAGCTCAAGATCTAATTTTACTTAAACTTCCAACTCAAGGCCTCAATTACAAAAGAAAACTCTAAAATAGAAAACGGCAACACTCCTACACAAAATTCCACATTCTGGAGTTGATGAAATTCCATTCCTAGACTCGAAACTCTATTTATTTATTTTTACCAAAACCACTTTAAACAACTTTGTACCTTTCAAACTAAAAACTTCCAAAACTACCAATCTAAAATCAAATTTCAAAATAAACTTCATAATCTAACCAAACATGACTCAAAACAATTATCAGTAGGGGTAAAATGGTAATTTTATATATATTTTAAAAAAAGACCTTTCAAGACTGTACATTATTGACCACCAGAAATCATGTTCATCCTCAAAATAAACTAAAAGAAAGTACTTTAAGATTAAATTTTTTTAGGATATTTGGTAGACAAGTCGGACTTTGTCTCCTAAGTTTCCTCTCAAACTAAATGCTTCTTCCACTTGGCGCCTTCACTGAAGCGATATCCTTTGTCCTCAACTTTCAAACTTGCCTATCCAAGATAGTTATAGGCTCCTACTCGAATGAAAAATCTAGACTCAAAACCACAGAATAAAGTGAAATCACATGGAACTTATCTGGCACATACTTTCAAACCATAGAAATGTGAAAAACTGGATGCATTTCCTAAATGATAGGGTGCAATTCCAACTTAGAGGCAACCTATCAAATGTTCCCCAAAATCTCAGAAGGTTCGATGAATGTAAGGCTAATCTTTCACTCCTTCCCAAATCTCATCACAACATTCATGTTTGACACTCGAAGTTAAACATGATTGCCATCCATAAAATCCAAGGCTCAAACCCTCCTATCCGCATAAATCTTTTATCAACTCTGGGATTTCAAAAATATACTCTGAATTAAATAGACATTCTCCATCAAATCTCTAAGAAAACTTGTATCTAAGGAGTCCATATCAACTCCATTAAACCAACCAATCGGAGATCTACACCACCTACCATACAACACCTTAAAAGAGGACATCTGAATACTAGAATCGTAACTATCATTGTAGGAAAATCTGCTAATGGAAAACACTGGTCCTAATAAGCATCAAAGTAAATCAAGCACGCTCGAAGCATTTCCTCTAAAAACATGAATCGTCTATTCAGATTGTCCATCTGTCTGGGGTGAAAAGTTGTACTCATGTCTAACTGAGTACCCAAATAAAACTATAAGTCCCTCCAGAAGTGAGAAGTGAAAAGTGAATCTCGATTCAAAATAATAGAAATGGGCACCCGTGAAACCATAATATTTGACTTATGTAGAGTCGAGCTAACTTCTTCTTCTTGTACTTCACCTGAACTGAAATAAAATTGGTAGACTTGGTCAACCTAACTATAACCACTCAGATCAAATCTTATCAACCCACGGTCTTTGGTAATACGCCTCCACTTCCAAGTATGAATGGACATCCTTTGAGACACACCACTAGGCCGTTGATGCTTACACTTGACCTATTGGCAAGTCAAGCACCTAGCTACAAACTCAATAATGTTCCACTTCATACTGTACCACTAGTGATGCTGACTCAAATCATAGTATATCTTGATCCCTACTGGATGAATAGAGTATCTACAGTAAAGAGCCTCCTCCAAAATAAATCTAACCAACTCACCTCTCTTAGGCACACAAATTCTGCTCCAAATCCTTTAGACTTCATTGGAATAATGCGTCACTTCGTCAGCTTCATCCCTCACCATCTTTTCCCAAATAATACACAACTTCTCATCATCAAACTGCCTTTCTCTAATATGCACAATCAAAGAAGACTGGCCTCAATAAATACCATAACACCATTAGAAAACTCCACTTCTTTCATTACTCTAAGTCGTGCGATAGAGTGTAAATCTATATGTCCTTTCTCTTAATCCTTTTTTGATGCTTTTCAAGATATGGCCCCTTGAAGAGAATGGATGAGTCTGAGATTTGGACTCATTTAGGGCTTTGTTTTAATATATTTAGTGTCCTCAAATGCCTGATTTATGCTATAAACTAATGATAATGCCTTGATTTTCAGGAATATGATTTGAGGAGCAAAGCAAGGACACTAACAGGCAAAAATGAACAAAACAAGCGGAAGAAATGAAGAAGGGCAAGCCTGAAGATCGCCAAGAGCACTTGGCGTAAACTCACCGCCTAAAGTTCATGTGTGTCAAGTCCTAAAGGAAGAAACCAAGTCGGTGATGAAAAAGAGCAGTCGGCAAATCGCTGAGAAGTTCTGCGATGCAAAGAGAGATCCCCCAAAGTTACAGGACTTGAGGATGCTGAGAGACAAGACAGAAAGGGGATAAAATAGAGCAATTGGCGGTTCGCCGAGTGGTTCATTGAACCCGACTTACCTCGCCTAATGGCCTTTCGTGGCTAATTTTCGGTGACTATAAATATGATTTTGAATTGTAAATTAAAATAAGGGAGTTTTTCAAGTTCTTTTTTATCTTATAATTTTTATTTACAAGTTTTAGATAGTTTATTAGTAGACTGGAAGGTTTGAGACTAAATTTGGAGATTCTGCAAGTGGGTATTGAATTTTCTTCAAATCAAAGCATTGTGAAGGCTTAATTACTCTTACCCAGTTGATGGCTAATTGATTTGGTAATTGTTTTCACTATTTTATGATGTTTGGCTAAACCCCCAATTCTTGAGGTGTGATCATATGATTATGAGTTGAATTAGTTTATGGGTATTGTTAATTACTAGTTTAAATGCTATATTGAAGTGGGTTTAATCATTAGATGTGGGTTAATTTATGAATTGTAGTTACAAATGCAGTTCTAATTTAGCTTGCTCGAGAGAGAGGTTTTTGAACCAATGCTTTTGGTTAATGATTTGAATGTATTGGGTTGATTTGGGTTCAGCTGGAGAGATTGAACCCTAAACCCAATCCTACCCATCTTGCTTGAGAGAGAAGATATATTAAGCTTATGGGCTATTCTTAATTGCTATGCTTGTTGATGTTTGAGAGAAATCACTTGAAGCGGAATAGTTGTTCGAGAGAAAGCTATTTCAATTATAAACTAGCCTACCCACTGATATATAGTTATTTACTAGTAGTTTCAATTACCCATATTTCAAAATTTGTCTATAATTGATCACAGCTCGAGAATTCCTCTCCTTAGTTTTATCTTATTATTGTTTGACTACATTGTAGTTGATAATTGCAAACCAAAACCCCCTATCTGACATTTAATGTCACCCTGACTTGTTTGATGTCTTTTTTGATAATGTCTATTCATATATCTAGTTAGATCTCATTCGTACTTCTTAATTGAATTTGAACAACTACTGCTTTGTGTGGGAATCGACCCCAACTCATTTGTTGGGTTTTATACTGCTTAATGATTGTTTACACCTGGAATTAGATGAGATGTGATTGAAACATTAATCAAAATGGCGTCGCTGCTGGGGAGTGGTGTTGTTTGAAATTCTTTTATTGAAGTTGAATTGTGATCTTTGTAGTTATAGTTGAATCTACTTATTTTAGTTTTTGGTTTTGTGTTGCTTGTGTTAAACAGAGGAGGAGATGAGCGTTAACAGAAGTAATGGTAGCCAAGTGGGCCACCAAGATGACATGGGAAATCTCAATGATGTCAATGACCCAAACTAATTGGGTGGTGTTGGTGCCATTCATTTGCCTCCATCCGAAGGAAACACTGTTTTCCACTTACAAGCACAATGCTTAAGCTCCTACAATTGAAACAATTGTTTGGGCAGCTAGCTCATGAGGATCACAATGAGCATATAAGGAATTTCGTAGATGTTTGTGGGCTATTCTTATTTAAGAACATATCATAAGTATCGGTCCGTCTCAGGTTGTTCCTATTCTCTTTGATGGGTGAAGCTACTAAATGGTTGACTGAGTTACCAAGGGATTCTATCACCTCAGGGGATGAGCCGACCACAACATATCTAGTGAGATTCTTTGCCCTATCGAAGATGATGACTCTAAGGGATGGTATCCAAGGTTTCAAACGCTTGGAAGGTGAGCCAATCCATGAGACATAGTTGAGATTTAAGAAGCTAGTGCTTCAATGCCCAACTCACGGACTTCATGAAAAGGTGCTGTTGGAATCTTTCTATAGAGGCCTTGATTTGGTAAACAAAAGAGTGTCTGACCAACTTTCTCTGGGTGGTATAATGCGACAGCCCTACGCAATAGCGTCCCAACTCCTTGATTGCATGACCAAGATAAAAAAGGCATGGTATACTCGCGAAGACCAAGTCTCTCCTCTCACTTATAAAATGACAAAAGAATAGATCGTAAAGGATCAAGAGAGAGACCAGAACATGGCCAAAATGATGACCCAGTTGGATATCTTTTCCAATAACATCGTGGAATTTGAAGCATTGTACAATAAGTAAGTGAACTTTCTAAGCTACCAAGAATGGAATATAGAGGGGGAGACGGATATGTATGTTCCTCCCCATAAGTGTCAAAAGCCAAATGACACTTAAGGTGGTCGAATAGAAGATATGCTATCACACATTCTCAATAAGGTTGAAGGGTCCGACAAAGTGTTGAAAGAGTTGAAAGAGGATGTCTTGACTCTTAACCAGACGGTGACCTCCCAATCAGTTTCTATTAAGCAGCTGGAGACCCAAATGGGTCAAATTTCTGCACATTTGAATCCAAGACAACAAAGGGGGTTGCCTAGTGATACAATGACAAACCCCAAGAATGAAGCTTGATTTGGTATCCTCGTCATGCCACGACGTTAACTAAGGCACTTCTTGGGAGGCAACCCAAGTTTTCAATGCTTTGGTTTTTGATTTTTGAATAACGGGTATTGATTGTGCATGTTGTAAAGTCAAGTGTGTTGTAAAAGACGCAGTTTAGTGAGCCAGAAGTCCAGTCGGTGACTTGCCAAAGAAGTCGGCGAGCCCGACTTGGATCGTCGTTGGACCCACAAATCCTGAAGTGGGAGCATGTAAAACTCAGTGGGCTAATTGCTAAATCGACGACTCGCCAAACCTGATTTATTTCGCCATTTGAATCCCCAAATTAACTGGGAGTACTGTAAAAATCGGCGAGGTAAATCACCACTCGGCACATTGCCGAGTGGTTCGGCATGGTTGATTAACAACGCCGAAAGGGCCGCGAACTGAAAGGTTTTAAAAAGCCAAACGGTTTAAAATTTTCATAATCTTTCATATTCTCTCATTTATAACTCTGTACACTCTCACGCGCATTTAGATTTTCCATACTTTGCTATTGCTTTCGCTTTTTATGTTTGATCTTGTGCTCAGAATCAAATTTCTTTACCGACTAGCTTATCAAAATCTCTACACTCAGGTTGGTTTTTTGAACCCCGCACCTATAATTAGTGGTTGAATTCGAATGCTTTTGGTAAAAGATGCATTGTTATGCGTTGGGAAATTGTTGAAATCATGTTTTATTTGTTGGTTTACCTATTTTGTGTACCGTAATTATGCCTAAATGCTCAAAATGATGAATCCCCGTGTTTAATGCACTAAAATTGATTTTAAATTGTTGGGTTGCGGTTAATTTGTATCGGGTTTAGTGGGGTGAAGTCTGAGTAACCCCAAATTAAGCTAAATGACATAATTTGCCCGATGATGGAGCGTTTGATGCCATTCCTAAGGGCAAAAGTCGTTAAATGGCCAATTTTGGCCAAGACGGGGGAAGTCTAAGTACCCCGAAGGCATGGGTCCTATGGGTCTGGTTTGAATTGAGTGTTGCTTGTGTTTGATTTTGATTTCGGGGGCTACGGGTTTGATTTTAGAAAATGGGGTTGAAAATTGGCACATTGGGCAGTTTGGCGAGTTGGGTCGAGCTCGCCAAGCGGTTCGGCGGTTCACCAATGTCCCCCTTTAATTGCCTTTAATTGCTTGATTTGACTTGGTTGAGTCTGTAACTTTCAGCGGGAAGCCTGAGCTCGTCGAGTTCACTCGGTGACTCACCGAAAGGTTTCATTAAATTCCCTTTATGTGCCCCTAACCCCTAAAACACACTGTAATATTCGAAGGGCTAATCTTGCTTCATCGAGTGGTGTCAGTGATTCGCCGAAAGCCCCTGAATATTGCCAACATGCCTTGTGTCATAATTTTTTTGAGCTGGTCCTTTCGGCGAGTCTTTATGAACCTTTCTTGATTTATTTCTAACATTGTTCGATATGTTTTGCAGATATGACTAGACCCAAAGTGTCAGGAAAAGACATGCCACCCCGAAAGAGGGCAAAAGGGATCGTTATAAATGAGGTTGCAGTGGCATCCAAAGCAAAGGCAACCAAACTCCCCGCCAAGGGAGGGAAAGGCAAAGGAAAGGGCAAGGCGCCCGTAGTTGAGTCACCTGAGGTCAACTCCGACAGTGAGAAAGTTTACGCGACTAACCTTACCACATTAGAGAATGAGGAGGAACACCAAGATTCTCAGGCTACCATCTCTGAGCCTGAGGATAACCAGCTTTTAATGTCCTGGAGAGCTGAAATGCACTCAAAGATGATTCATGATCCATCTAGGATCCGGGTGCCTCAGACTACTCCTTCTCCTCCAACTTCAGTTTAGACTGTAGTCCAGGCACTACCTGTACACGGTCCTCCTCCCTGGTCTCTCAACAGACTAAAGGCCGAGGGACTGAGGACCATCATTGAGGAGAAGAGGTTGCCCACAGATGATGTGATGGACAAGTATCCTGACATATGACGGACTCTCAAGTCCCAAAAGTTCCAACTCTTTACTAAACCTCGAGGTCCCTACATTCCTAATTGCGTTCGAGAGTTCTACTCAGCCTATGGAGCTTAGGTACCACAGGGAAAGAGGCAGGCTGCTACTTTCAAACCATTGCATTATGTGGTTGTTCAGGGAAGAAGGTAAAGTGTGATCGTGACGACATAAACGTTATCTTGGGGTGCACTAACGACATCGAAGATGATTACCAGAGTATGATCAAGACAACGACACTGGAGGACATGAAGAGTTGGTTGGGTCCTCTTTTATCGGACAATACTCCTAGGTGGATTGATGTTGGAGTGCCTATAGAGAAGAAATACCTCAATGTGGCGGCGAGGTACTGGTTTGGGTTTATTAGCAGCACTATCTTGCCATCCCAGAACGAGTCGATCCACCACCACACAAATGCGGCTTGTCTTGGCTCTATCATTGCTAGGAAGAGCCTAAATTTGGGTATGATCATTGGACAAGAGATGGCCATGAGGGCCAAGAAGTGCCATACAACTCTTTCATTTCCGGTGTTGATCACCGAGCTGTGCAGACGGGCCCATGTTCCGCGTGATGAGAAGGTGGATGTGGAGGTGAACCTTACACCTCTACTGATATTTGGCATATTGAGGTTGAGTACCTGAAAGATGAGGCTGATAGAAGGAACACAACTCCGATGGATACATCCCCAGAGGTTGATATTGAGACATTACTTGCAGAGGCAGTATTGCCTACTTCGGCCATTGGGCCTTTAGGTATTTCTAGCTCTGTCCCTTCTGTGACTCTGAGTTCTTCTGTTGCTACCACATCTTCTAGAGTTACTGCTAGCACTACTGAATCCCGACCTGTGCTCACCCCAGCCATGCTGCTATGGATGGGGCACCTAGCCCATTCTGCTGATATGCTGGACTCCAAGTTAGAGGCCACGATTCCTGGGATGATTGAGAGAGCTCTCATTGCTACATTAACACCTATTAGAGCTTTTATTAATGTTCTCACGATAAGGATTAAGTTGTGTGAGAGAGATCAGGGAGCTACACAAGAGGTAACAGCCTTAAAGGCTGCTATTGCGGAATTGAGAAAGGATGTGGACCAGCTGAAGTCCACTGATATGTCTATGATTTTCGAGACAGTGGAGATCCTTGATGACCTGAGCACATATATTCCAACTTGTTCTGATGTGCCTCCAGCTACCACCGAAATGAGGTTAGAGAGCTGATGATGTAGTTGCAGAGTCTGAGGTTGAGACTGATGAGCAACAACAACGTGTTCAGGAGGAGACTGCATTTGAGAGCCTGACTGAGGTGAAGGAGGCTATGGTACATGTTGTTGTTCAAACCTCTTTGAGAGACGCTACTATGGCTGGACCTAGTGCAGTTACTGCTGATGATACACCGGGCATTGATGCCCAACCTTAGAGTGTGACCCCAGGCAGTGATTCCCCGACAAATGGAGTGACTAAGATGCAGACTTAAACCCAGACATAGCCTGGCAGGATGATATATTTACCTCCCTCTCTGTTGTTTTCATTTCTTATCGTTATTTTGGTTGCATTTGAGGACAACTGCTTTTCTTTTGTGGATGGCGTCAGGTATTTCCATACCTACCTCTTGTCTTGTGGTTACATTTTTATTTGTATATATATATTGGGTTTTTTTTATCTATAATTGTGTTTTGATTGTGTTTGAATCTGAATCTTGTGGATGTTTGAGGTTGTGGCTCCTTATTTTGAATGGAAATGGTTTTTAACCAAATTTAAAATTTTTTGATTTGCCACCTCTTTTGTGTGTGATTGTAGTTGTTGTTGTGCAAATTTGAGTGTCGATTTTTATCAATACCGATGACTTGAATAGTGTTCTTAATTGAACGAAATGAATGTGAGGCTACGATGAGGCAACTGAAGTTGCATAGACAATGAGTGAACTTTGAGCATCTCTTTGTGACTACCGGTTATCGAATGAGTCTCTTGTGATGAACAGTGCACACTAGCTAAAAGGTGTGGAGTCTTGTTTGATATTGCCTTGTGTGTTGAGATTACTTTGAACAATGTGTGATGACACCTAGAATTTGCACTGTTGGTTCGGTTCACTAAGTGATGCAAGCACTTGAAATGATCTTAGGCAACGATTTTAAAGAGTGAAACAATTTGACAATATACCTCTTTTGTGGCCAATATTGAGAGATGTGTAAACCTTGCTTGAACCCTATTGAGCCTTATCCTTTTCTTGGAAGAAACTTAAACAATTGTTATCCCTCTCTATCCATCTACCCATAACCTTCATGAATTGTGGTTTGTGTGAATAGCCAACTTAGGCCAAAAGCCTAAGTTGGGGGTATGCTGAAAAGAGAAGATAAGTCAAGAAGTGTAAAAAATCCCCTTTTGAGTAATGGTTTGGAAAAGATGGAACCCCTATATGTAAAAAACCAAGAAGAAAATTAATCAGAAAAGAAGCAAAGAAAAAGAATGAAAAAGTTATGAAATCAAGTGGTGGAATTTGCAAAAGAAATGGGGTATCCGATAGTTCATATGAATATGAATAATGGGGTGGATTGTGAGCATGTTTGAATTGTTAAAGAAAAGGAGGAAAGTGATGTTCAAACCATACTTCATAAAGGTTGAAGCCACTGAGCCTTAATGACCATACCTTGACACTCAGCCCCGTTACAAGCCATGAAAAGGCCTTTGTGATCTTGAGTAAGCTAAAACAAATGTTGATTGGGAAATAAGGGCAAACCTATGGGTGAAGTGAGTTGTATCTGATTCCGGAGCTTTGACATTGTTGAGAAATTGTGTGTGAATATGGAATCATTTATGTGTCAGGGCATTTGAGTACCTTTGTTGAGCTTGAACTTGCATTTGAAGCAAGTATTGTGAACTTGAGTATATTTGGTAATGGTGAGTCACAATTGGAATCTTTGAGTGCACAATTGCTCATTCCATGAGTAAATTGAACCTTGTTGTGTGCATTCATGTTGAGTCTTATGCAGCACTCTTTGAGACATCCTTTTTGAACTGTTGATCTTGAGTTTTACTTGAGGACAACCAAAATTTTAAGTTAGGGGTATTGATGAGTCTGAGATTTAGACTCATTTAGGGCTTTGTTTTGATAGATTTAGTGTCCTCAAATGCCTGATTTATGCTATAAACTGATGATAATGCCTTGATTTTCAGGTATATGAATTGAGGAGCAAAGCAAGGACACAAAAAGGCAAAAATGAACAAAATAAGCTAAAAAAATGACGAAGGGCGAGCCTGAAGATCACCAAGCGCATTTGGCATGTCGTCGAGTGGCTAGACTCACCGCCTAAAGTTCCAGTGTGCCAAGCCCTAAAGGAAGAAACCAAGTTGGCGATGAAAATGAACAGTCGACGAATCGCCGAGTAGTTCTGTGATGCAAAGAGAGATCGCCCAAAGTTACAGGACTTGAGGATGCTGAGAGACAAAACATAAATGCGATAGAAGAGAGCAATTGGCGGTTCGCTTAGTGGTTCGAAGAACCTGACTTACCTCGCCTAATGGCCTATCGTGGCTAATTTTTGGCGACTATAAATATGATTTCGAATTTTAAATTAAAAGAAGGGAGTTTTTCAGAGTTCTTTTTATCTTAGAACTTTTCTTTACAAGTTTTAGACATTTTCTTAGTAGACTGGAAGGTTTGAGACTAAATTTGGGGATTTTGGAAGTGGGTATTGAATTTTCTTCAAATCAAAGCATTGTGAAGGCTTAATTACTCTTACCCAGCTTATGGCTAATCGATTTTGTAACTGTTTTCACTCTTTTATGATGTTTGGCTAAAACCCCAATTCTTGGGGTGTGATCATGTGATTATGGGTTGAATTAGTTAATGGGTGTTGTTAATTACTAGTTTAAATGCTATATTGAAGTGGGTTTAATCATTAGTTGTGGGTTAATTATGAATTGCAGTTGCTAATGCAGTTCTATTTTTGTGTTCTTAGCTTGCTCGAGAGAGAGGTTTTTGAACCAAAGCTTTTAATTAATAATTTGTATATATTGGGTTGATTTGGGTTCAGCTCGAGAGAGTAAATTCTAAACCCAATCCTACCCATCTTGCTTGACAAAGAAGATGTATTAAGGTTATGGGTTGTTCTTAATTGCTATGCTTGTTGAAGTTCTAGAGAAATCACTTGAAGTGGAATAGTTGTTCGAGATAAAGCTATTTCAATTATAGTCTAGCCTACCCATTGATATTTAGCAATTTACTAGTAGTTTCAATTACCCATATATCAAATTTTGCCAATAATCGATCACATCCCGAGAATTCCTCTACTTATTGTTATCTCATTATTGTTTGACTGCGTTGTAGTTGATAATTAAAAACCAAACCCCCCATCTGACATTTAATGTCACCCCTCTGACTTGTTTGATGTCTTTTTCAATAATGTCTATTTCTATATCTAGTTAGATCACATTCATACTTCTTAATTGAAATTTGAACACATACTGCTCCCTGTGGGATTCGGCCCCAACTCATTTGTTGGGTTTTATACTTCTTAACGATCGTTTACACCTAGAATTTGATGAGGTGTGCTTGAAACATTAATCAAGAATACGTTAGAAAGAATGCAAATGAGAATGTGGAACAAGAAGCTCCTCAAGTTCCGATCGATCTTTTAGCCGAACAAATGACTAATGTTGAGTTTAGGGCTATTTTTCAAGTGTTGGCTTAAGCAATGACAACTCAAGTCACTAGAGGGTTGTGGTACCTATGAACCCAAATGTAGGTATGGCAGCATCTAGAGTAAGGGACTTCACTAGAATGATTTCCTCGGCATTTCATGGGTCCAAGGTTGAGAAAGATACTCAAGAGTTCATTGAGGAAGTGTATAAGGTGTTGATCATCATGGGAGTGACGCCGGTGGAAAAAAGGATGAATTGGCCGCTTACCAACTTAAGGATGTTTATCAAATTTGGTTCAACCAATACAAGGAATAGAGGGCGGATGATGCAGGTCCTCTTGATTGGGAAAATTTTAAGGTTGCTTTCCTTAATAGGTTCTTTCCCCTTGAGATGAAGGAGGCAAAAGTACTTGAATTCATTAACCTTCGTCAAGGAAACATGAGTGTTAATGAATATGCTTTGATGTTCACACGATTGTCTACGTATGATCCTACAATGGTTGCCAATTTTAGGGCGAGGATGAGTAAGTTTGTGTCGGGAGTGTCCGAGATGGTTGTCAAAGAATGTCGTACCACCATGCTTATCAATGATTTGGACATTTCTCGTGTAATGGTGCATGCTCAACAAATAGAAAAGGACAAACTTGAGGGAAGATCTATAAAGACAAAGAAGGCAAGGACCGGTGATGTTGACTTTTCAAATTCAAGGTCTAATGGACATGGTTGTTCTAGGCTCTGTCAAAGGTTTTCCGAGGCTCCTCAAATTCTCCTTCTAGATTCAACAAAGATAGGGTGTAGAACCCTAAACCTCAAGAAGGAAACGGTAGTTGATCTCATTGTCTACTTGTGCTAACTGTGGAAGGAAGCATGGGGGTAAATGCCTAGCCGGTATGGATGGTTGCTATGGTTGTGGTAAGAGTGGCCATAAGTTAAGGGATTGTCCAACACTTATGGCTAAGGGAAAAGAAGGTAGGGAAGCTCCGCCTAGTTTTTATGGTTCAAGTGCTCCAAAGCAAATAAATTCTATGCACTACAGACTTGCCAAGAGCAATAGGGTTCTACCGATCCTTCCAAAAGGGTCTTGGTACTGTGTTTTAAGATTAGTACGACCTATCATCCGCATCCCAATGGGAAAGCGTAGCGTACTATCCAAACTTTGGTAGATATGATGAGAGCGTGTGTAATTGACTTCAAGGGTAATTGGGATGATCACTTGCATTTGATTGAATTTGTTTATAATATTAGATATCACTCAAGTATTGGTATGGCTTCATTTGAGGCTCAATATGCTACGAGGTGTACATCTGTTATAGGTTGGTTTAAAGTGGGGGAAGTTGCGTTGATAGGTCCTGAGTTGGTCCATGAGGCTTTGCAGAAAGTTCGACTTATTAGAGAAAGGTTGAAAATGGCTCAAAGTCGACAAAAGTCCTATGTCAATGTTAGAAGAAGAGATCTGTAGTTCAATGTGAATTATTGGGTCTTATTGAAAATTTCACCCATGAAGGGTGTAATGAGATTTGGAATGAAAGGAAAGCTTAACCCCTGTTATGTGGGCCCATATAAAAGTTTGTGACGTATTTGTAAGGTGACTTACGAACTTTGATTGCTGATGCTTATCGTAACCAACGACACTAATCTACGGTACGAGTGTCTACGATCGTCGATAATATAGTAACCCAACTAAAGGTTGGGGTCATGTCCCAAGGGAGTGGTAGTGAAAATAGTAGATAGGCTAGAATTTTGTTCTAGTTAGCTGTAGTTTGAGAAATTATCGAATAAAAACAAAGTAAATTCAAGTGGGTGACACCAAAGTGTCAAATATCAATGGGGGTTTGTCACAAGTATAGCTAAAACAACAAAAATAAAGAGAACATTCAAGTATGGGCAGAAGTTCTTTTGGTCGGTGATCTTTTGGAGAATGATTTGAAGTGTGTCCTCAACACGACTTTTCTCATCTTCTCTAGACTTCTTCCGCACATGAGGAGGTATGTACCTCCCTTGGTGTTTGTGTAACATCCGACAATTTAAAATGAATATGAAGAAGCTTGAAATTGGAAGTAGTCATTTTTGGAAAAAAATTCAGAATCTGGAAATTCGGCCAAGTGTGGAAATTAGTGAGTTTTTGGCCAACTTTGAGCAGTCATAACTCCTAG
>JAJOOR010017281.1:0-43022 GCA_036250505.1 Solanum acaule
CCCCCCCCCCCCCCCCCTTATTATACCAACTTACTTGTAATACTAAGTCGGTAAATCTAGAGATCCCCTGTAGGGAAAGACTAGAGTGGGAAGGGGTGTACAAGTCTAAGCTAGCTAAGATCATATCCTCCATTCGGGATAGAAAATTGGTGGGGCAGGGTTGTTTAGCTTATTTGGCTCATGTTTGGGATGTTGAGGTTGAGTCTCCCTCTATTGAGTATTTTCCTGTGGTGTCTAAGTTTAAGGAAGTGTTTGATGTAATTCTCACAAGAAGAACCACAATAATCAGCAGAAAACAAGATGATAGAAGAAGAGACACAAGATAAGAAACAATAGGCAACTAAAGGATGTATTAAATCCAATAACCTCCAATCTAGATCCTAACAAGCACCTAATCCGGATAAATAGATAGACACAACAAGAGGAAACAAAGAGCAACCTATGGGTATGTTAAACACAAAGACATCACTTCGTTATTCCAAAAAGAAGCACCTAACTCTTACGAAGACCTCAAGGGAATCGATATCCCAAGAAACCCCCGTTTCTAAATAAGGTTCAACAAAAGCTTACCAACCTTTCAAACACTCACACAAGGAGTTTAGGTTTACAACCATAATATTCAAAAATCAGTTTTCCCTAAAGGCCTATTTATAGTTTTAGACATTATTACATAGATGGACCCAAAAGTGACCCGAAATGGGCCAAGTCGGGCTCGCCTAATGGCTCAGCGAGGAACTCTGCTCCTTGCCTTGGCTGGGAAGCTACTGGAACTTTGGGCGGTCTGAGGACCATCGCCCAATCCATTTGGCGGTATGCCAATGGTCTTCAAATCGCCTAGTGAGCAGTTTTCCCCTTGGTAGCTCCTTGGGCAGTTGGCGATCTTGGGAACCCTCGCCAAAGGGTTTTAGCGAGTCGCCGAACTGTTCTCCAGCTCGTGGAATGGAGCACATTCTTCACTTGATCCTCCTCGCTTCGTTAGGCCTCCCATGATCCAAGCTATCATCCAAGTATAGTGTTGCCCAACTGGGAGCTCCTTCAAGGCATTGAACTCCCTCATTGGCATCTATACATGCCAAACAACCTCCATCTTTGTGAACACTCCATCAAAGTATCGAAGTTCGTGGATGGATAGCCTTGATCCAATGTGTTTTACATCATTATCCCCTTCTTAAATAGGATTCGTCCTCAAATCCATACCTTGCAAAACCATAGGGAAAGCAAACAAGAACAAGATCCTCATGGCATGAGGGTTAGCGTTGGGAATAACAATTTCATCACCATGCCAAGGGTGCACAAATTTAACATATAACCAAGCATCACAAATATCAACCAACGGTTTGTAACCCATCAAAGTAATAGATACTTGGCTAAGTAAGAAACACTGACAAAGGGGTAGAGCATAGGAACCAATACACTTAAACAACCTCACATGTAAGACATCATTGGTTCCATATTGAAACAAGCACAAGACCTCCATTATGTCAAGTAGCACATAAACATTCTCAAAGCTAAGTGCAAGGGAATAAACAAAGTTAACCCAAATTAAGATTCCATCCAATGCACTAGCTAACTTCTAGAATGTAGTTATTCCTTCATGAGCGGGGTCAAATACAAAAGTATTCCCCACACAACTTGGAAAACAAACCTCATTCAAGCACATAGGATCAAGTAATAACACCAAGTAAAAATCACATTAAAGAAAAAGGGTGTTACTACCATACCCATCATAATTTAGACCAACACCGAGGTGAAAGGGGAAGGAAAAATATAGCATCGAGTCGAGTAGACTGTCATTTGCCCCATTGATTCCACTATTAACATAAAATATGGTACCCACACAAACATGAGTATCATCATATGCAAATAGATAATAGAGAAAGGTGTCATGCTCACTAGGGACATCTAAGGTGTTCTCATATGTAAGATCACAACTAGGTTCAAGGATCCTAGCACACATCACTTTACAAGAAGGAACACACAAGGACTTCATGGAAAATTTAAAATAAACTTCACCTTCTCTCAACAAAGAGCTCCTACCTCCATAAAATGTACGATCGACAAGATCATACTCAAAGAATCAGTAAACAAAAGGGCTTAGGAAACTACCCTTCCCCATACACAATTTAGGCTCCTTAATTGGATTGTAAACCCTCAAGGACATTCCATCGTAGGGAAAGGTGTCAACAAATCCATCCAAATGATACTTTTCATATTGACCAAGCATAACTACACAAGTTCCACTATTTAATTCACTACAGGGGTCAAATGGAAAGGAGATCCATGGACTTGGACCAAGTACTTCTTTTTCCCGATTGGCACTCTCATTTTCCAACATCATACTCCACTTAATAGCATGAGCATCATCATACGTAAACAAGTAATAGAGAAAGGTGTCTCGCAAGTCAACTTCCTCGAGGGTGTTTTCATAAGTACGACTACCAATAGGCTTAAAAGCGTTGGTCATACTATCAAGGATTGAAACACACCAAGAAGAAGAAGTAATAGGAAAACCAACACCACCTTCCTCCTCATCACATTCCTTCCCCACAAGAGTACTCTCATCTTCCAAGAAGAGATTTCCATCTTTGGGAGGGAAAGCTTCACACCATAGTGGGTTGTTATATACAGTATAGTTATCAAGAACTACACTACTCTCAAGTTTAACACCATTAGGTACATCACTAGGAGTGAATTTATCATTTTCAAATAAGATATTGTACTTAGAGAGGGAATGATCAACTATTAGGGAAGAATTAAAACATTCAAGTTCACCCTAAAAAAGACACATATCATTTTTCGAAGCATGTTCAAGAACATGATCTCTATGAGCAAAGCAAGCAATCGGATTTTCCACAATAGATATCCTTATAGAGTAACTCATATTCAGTTGATCAACATTATCATTAGTACCACTAACTTGAGGTTCATTAATCACATTACAAGGACCCTTAACCAGTGAACTACCCTCAAACACAAGTTGATCAACATAATCATTACAAGATAATGAACTAGCATTCAAAGCACGGGTGTCAACACTAGTTGGACACAAATCGATCTTACTAGAAGAATCAATTCGGTCATCAATAGGATCAACTAGATTCTCAACAAGCACATTTTAATACAAGGTAAAGAATCAATAGGCTCACTTAAAGACAAACTAACATTCACACTTTGTTCATTTGTAATGGCAAAAGTGTTAAGTTTAGCTATTGTAACTTGATGCCCGCAAGAAAGATCTTATTACCCTCAACTTAAACTCCCTTAGGAATGTTTGGACAACCCACAAGTGTATCCATTGAAAGGGCTTCACGAGGATCCTGCAAAGGGAAAGAAATAGAATGGGGAGGGGAAAAGTGAGATGGGTTAGCTTGCAACTAATGATCCTTAAGGATCAATGCACATTCGACTCCTACTTCCTCCCTCATCTCTTTATGCTCAACCAACAACAACTTGGCCTTTCCTTTCAACTCCTTTCTTTCTCCTTATCCTTGGGCCTCAGCCTCCACATGTCCTTCCTCCTTCCTCCTTTTATCCCTCAACTCATCCATCTTTCGATACATCTCTATGACCTGGGATGGTGACATTGGCTTAAGGACATACTTATGATCCATTGACATAACGGTGTATGTGTTTTTCTTTCCATCATGTGTGGACGCATGGCTGTGTTGCCAGGGTCTCCCGAGTAGTGCAAGACTAGCTTGAATGGGAATCACATCACAAAGGACAACATCTTGATATTTCCCAATTTGGAACTTAATCAACACCTGTTCATGTACCCTCAATTCCACATCACTCAACCATTGAAGTGTGTATGGTTTAGCAAGCTTAGTGGTAGGAAGCTTCAAGTAGTCCACAACGGCAGTGCTAGCAAGGTTGGCACAACTTCCACTTTCAATGATCAAGACACATACTTGGTTCTGGATAAGGCACTTGGTGTAGAAGATATTCTCTCTTTGCTCATGATTGATCATGGCCTTTCTAGGTATAGTCCGCCTTACCACATACGATGGTAGTGTGAACTCTCTCTCTGTGGGCCAAGTCTCATCCATTCGTGATAGCCCATCATCTATGGCAGTTAAACGCTCATGCATGCGCCTAATCGTCTGACTTACATCCATTGTCGCTTCGATGATAGTTCCCAAAGTAACCTTTCCCTTAGGTGGGTGGGTTTCACTTCCGGTTGCCGTGGTACCTAACAATTAAGACAACTCAACAAAAATAGCGCACAACATTAGCGTTAGTAAAACGAACTCACAATCACTCGTGTTTACACACCTTTAATTGCCTCTCAAATTGGTGTGGCTAATGTTGAAGATTTCTTATACTCAGTTGATCACAAGGTACCAATTTCAACTCTATGTCGGAATGGATTCTTGTTTGAAGAAGAACGGACGACTCGATTAAACAAACGGACTTGAATCAAGAATAAACTACAAAGTAAAAACGAGAAAAGCACGAAAAGAAAAGGCACAAACAAAGAAGTGAATTCAAAAACCAATGGCCAACAAGTAGAGTAATTACGAGCTGAAAATCGATTTAGGATTCTTGAAAACGTTTGAGAATCAAAAGAAGAGAAACTAAGAATTAAAAACTTGAGATTAGGAGTAACTTGAGTTTCCGATCACCGAATGACCTATTTTCTTCGCCAAAAGTGAAGTTCAGCTCATCGACTTGAAGAAGGACTCGCCAAACTCAACAATCTTCCAAGGCAACTCAGTGAGGTAAGAGAAAGTTTGGCGACTCACCGATGGAACTCGGCGACCAAGGCTTGGTCTCGCCGAGAGTTCCAATAGCTCCCTCAAATGGGCAGCCAATTCAGCGAGCAACTTGCCCAAAGGGAGAGGCATCAACTGGTTAGGCCATACCCGCCTTTGCTCGCCCAATAGACCTCTGCAACTCCCTCAACGTTCTAAATTTGAACTCGTGTGGTCCCACTTACACTTGTCCTTTAGTATTTACCCCTTTTAGGTAAATTATCTCTTTAATGACACATTTACTCTTTCTCTTTATTTCCTTTTGAATCAAACACTTGCTTTTTTCAAATATCCCCTTGCTTGAAGATATGAATGTTCTTCAAGAACTTCAAGAATAAAATGAATCCAAAATTAAACCCTTCAATTTTTTGTCTCGAAATTTCACGAAAATTTAGGTTAAGGCTCTCCTTGATGTGGGGAACAACACCCAATACTTTTTAAACTTCAATTCCAAATCATAACCTTCAGATTTCAAATCCCACTTTGTCTTCTTCAAGTCTTCAATGATGGATTCTTCAATAAGGCTCCAACTCCTTCAAATCTCAGCCTAAGACTCAAATATAGTTGGAGAACACTATTCCAACCTTGGAATCTCAAACAAGACTCAGATCTAAGAAACCCATTTCAGCAAAATTCTCAAAACTGAAAATAAACAGATTTTTATTTTTATTTTGTAAAAAATCCCCAAGATTAGATTCATAGGAACGAAGCTAGGCTTGGCTCTGATACCAAATGATGTAATTCTCACAAGAAGAATCACAATAATCAGCAGAAAACAAGAAAATAAGAAGATAGAAGAAGAGACACAAGATAAGAAACAATTGGCAACTAAAGGATGTATTAAATCTAATAACCTCCAATCTAGATCCTAACAAGCTCCTAATCCAGATAAATAGATAGACACAACAAGAGGAAACAAAGAGAAACCTATGGTATGTTAAACCCAAAGACCTCACTTCGTTAATCAAATAAGAAGCACCTAACTCTTACGAAAACCTCAAGGGAATCGATATCCCAAGCAACCCCCGTTTCAAAACAAGGTTCAACAAAAGCTTACCAAACATTCAAACACTTACACAAAGAGTTTAGGTTTACAATCATAATATTCAAAAATCATTTTTCCCTAAAATGAAACCCTAAAGGTCTATTTATAGTTTTAGGCATTATTAAATAGATGGACCCAAAAGTGACCCGAAATGGGCCAGTGGGCGAGCCAAGTGGGGCTCGCCTAATGGCTCGACGATATGCCCAATAGGTTCAGCGAGGAACTCTGCTCCTTGCCTTGGCTGGGAAGCTACTGGAACTTTGGGCGGTCTGGGGACCATCGCCCAATCCACTTGGCGGTGCGCCAATGGTCTTCAAATCTCCTAGTGAGAAGTTTTCCCCTGGTAGCTCCTTGTGCAGTTGGTGATCTTGGGAACCCTCGCCAAAGGGTTTTGGCGGGTCGCCGAAGCATTCTCCAGCTCACCGAATGGAGCACATTCTTCATTTGCTCCTCCTCGCTTCGTTAGGTCTCCCACGCTCCAAGCTATCATCAAAGCATGGTGTTGCCTAACTGGGAACTCCTTCAAGGCATTGAACTCCCTCATTGACATCAATACATGCCAAATAGCCTCTATCATTCTGAACACTCCATCAAAGCATTGAATTTCGTGAATGGATAGCCTTGACATAATATGTTTTCCATCAGTGTTTCCTATGGATTTACCTGACTTAAAAACTGGCACTCGCCCCATTTCCATCCCTCCGTATCGTTTGGCTCCATCAGAATTAAGAAATCTTAAGGCTCAAATCCAAGAGCTTCTTGATAAAGGGTTAATCCGTCCTATTGTTTCCAAGTGGGGTGCTCCTGTCTTGTTTGTTAAGAAGAAGAAGGGTAGTATGAGGACTGATGATTTTATATTAATCCATAAGGGAGTGGATTAATACCAGAATGACAGTCTTATGGATATAGAAAGTTCCATTGAGTATATTTGGGTGAAGGAAATTGAAGATGTTAGTAACAAAAGTGCGTACCAAGATTGGGTTAGTCCTTTCAATTTGATGAGTATACCTGAGTTTGAGGTGTCATGTTGATGAAATGTTGGCTTCATAGTGATAGTCAGGGCTAACTGAGTGTAATGGTAATAAGAGTTCGCAATGGATTGTGATTGGATGCAACTATATAATGAGATTGTTGATTAAGCAACTTTTGTATAGTAATTACGACTTGAGAGTATCTAAGGTTGTGGTTTTCTAATGTTTGGTGAGTAACGTGGTTGTATGAAAAGTTTTAAGAGAGAGTGGGACACCTTTCGAATAGAAATTAAAGAGCTAAAGTCATAAAGAAGAAAAATGGTGGGACGTAGTACAGCCTTTAGAGAGAGGCTAGAGCAAAAATATTTTATTTGATTCTTAAGGCTAAAGAGTTATCTTTAGAGGAGTAGATAATTGGGTTCAGAGACGCGTGATTTCATTTGTTTTGTTGTGGCTATGGTAATAGTGTCACAAGTGTGTCCGATTGGTTTAAAAACTATCGAAAAAGACTTGAGAAAGGAGTGTGCGGACATTAGCTTAAGTGTGATGACAAGTGTTTGGTTTTGTTTTTGAGTCTAGTAATGAGTATGATTGAAATTTTAGCGAAATATATGGTAAGATCGATGGAGATGCGATCAATGATAAACGGAGATCCATGAATTCATAAAAATCTTCAACGTACAAACTAATGTTGATAGAGTAAGGGATTGTTTTACATGGTGGAAATTACAATTCAGATTTTCATTGTGAGTCTAGATTCGTGGTGATGTATTTTGTCAAGGTATGAATTGGCATGTTGAGAAATGATCAATTGTATCCGGTATTGAGCATTTGAAAGGACTTACACCAGGGGTGAGTCGTAAGTACTACTATTGATTGTTAAAGTACCTAAGAAAGGTTTCATTTAGAAGTGTTGGTTTACAATAAGGTAAATGGTCGGAGTGTTTATGATGGTTGTTAGTATTGTGAGTATGATTCACTAGCTATGCTCTAGTGTGTTTTCACTTTTGTGGGTGGATCCCTAGTGGTGGATCAGGGGTACCAAATTCTGCGATGTTCTATTGGCTGAGGGGAGAGATTTGGTTATTTCGAATGACATAATTGGTGTTGTCTTGGAGTTATTAAAGTATTTTAGTGGTTCTACATCTACCACCTTGCTTATGAGAATTTATAGGAGAGCTACCATGCGTATTTGTGGTTGTCCGGTAATCTTAATATTCCTCTAGTCGTCGAGGTCATGTATCAATTATGTGTGGTTGAATATAGGAAATTGGGTTGTGAGATAGAGATGTTGTTGAGAACTATGATTGTTTGGATATTAATGAGTGTGCGTTGGTTGGTTCAGGTTCACTTCTAATTATAGAGAGCATTGCTTTAGAATGTTATCATGCTTATGTTAGCAAGGATTAGTCAAGATGATTGTGTCGAGATCCTTGATAACAGGTGGCAGAGGTGTGTACGATCAACTTTGGTGGTTGTTGGGAATCGTTTGTTGTTAGTTAAGTTTACATACAACAATATTTATCACTCGAGTGTTGAGATGACTTTATTGAGGCATTATAAGAGAGGATGTGTATGTATTCAAGTGGTTGAGGTTAGAGATGTGAAACCCTTAAGGGGGTAATGAGATTCGGTTAGAAGGGCATGCGATACAAGTATCCCCAGTAATTCGATGATTCAGATACTACTCTACCTTTACTTTAGCCAGTCTTTCCTAGTTGATCACTCGGGGACGAGTGATGGGTAAATTGGTGTCTATTGTAACGACTTGATTTTCATCGTTATGGAAAAGTCAATGGGGAAAGAATTGGGGCTAGAAAAACTTTTTTCGTAGTAACTTGGAATTTCCCAACCTATTCCAGATTTGGATGAAATCAGAGTCATTAAGGTGTAGGGAAATCTGGTAACAAATGAGAGATCTATTAATGAATTTGATTACATGAGTGAATAGTTAAGATGTTAAGGATCCCGTACGACTTTATGGAAATGAATTCGGGTGAGTAGAACTCCCGGAATCGATCTTAGCGCTAAGGGTATTTTCTGAGCGTCGTTGGTTAGAGGTGTGTTGTCAAATGGGGTTTTTGGAATTCTCAAAATAGCTCTCTGTTTCGTTCCAGCCGCTTTGGCGTTGGAATTCGCCGCTCTGGGGGGCTGCTACAGTGGGATGAGGGTCGTTGTGGCGGGCTCAACGCGACTTAAGGTCGTTAATAAACCCCTAAAAGACCTTATTATGGACTTTTCGACTTTTATAGCTAAAGAATGAACCTTAGGCGACTCCTACTTGTTTTTCACCATCCTTGAGGCTAAAGGTAAGCTTTTCACTCCCCGAATCCGTTTTTCGATACGTAGAACGTAATAGAATGGATAACTATTGATAGAGGAGGTTTATGTTATAGATTCTATGGTGGAAACAACCCTAAATTGGGTATTAGGATCTTGGGTTTTGTCTAGGGTTATTGGGTTTGTTATAATCCAGATAATTAGACCTTTGATTGTTGATCCTTGCATTAATTGTATGTTTTTAGACCACGAACAAGTGGGAAGAATCCGGAAAGGGATGGTTCTGATTTCATGTTGGTGTGATATATGTTTGTAATTGCTTCATTATAATGCATGTATGTATGCGAAAGTTGCATTATTGATCACCCTAATCATAAATGAGGATAATTGAATAATTGTATGCCATGAATTACCTCTTGTTGTATGATTGTGAGAATATACATTGTGATTATGATTGTAGTTTTTTTAAAGGCCGGGTGTCACGATCCGACACACTAACTGGGATCGGTTGCCACGTTCCGGCATAATTATGGGATGGGATACCACGTTTCGGTATGCTAACTATTTGTGTTTGTGTTCCATGAGAGGACCATTGAATTGGGTACCGTGAGAGGACAATTGTATTGTGTTGTGTATCTACTTGTGATGAGTTCGTTCATATCTAATGATGATTGATATTGGAAGA
The DNA here is from genome assembly GCA_036250505.1 of Solanum acaule. Taxonomy (NCBI): domain Eukaryota; kingdom Viridiplantae; phylum Streptophyta; class Magnoliopsida; order Solanales; family Solanaceae; genus Solanum; species Solanum acaule. Next base: position 9,736 of record JAJOOR010017281.1, read on the forward strand.
CGGTATGTTTCTCTAAATTGATATAACTGAGATATGTGAGAATCGTGAAGTCGTTCATTGTTCATATATGTTGATGATATTATATATGTTCGATATGTGGATGTGATTATATTGTTGTATTTGACTAATGTATGTTACACTTAGTGGGATAGTCGTGTGATCCTACCAGTACACGGTGGTTGTGTACTGATATTGCACTTGTTGTTATTTTGTTGAGTACAGGGTATCTTTCGGTGGCTATTGACAGACCTCGTTTAGAAGATTAGTGATCGCCGATTCGAATTCAAGGGTGAGCCAGTTCTTCCGGGCTGTGTTGATTTCTCTTTTTATCTAGTCCATCATATTCGGACTTAGACTAGTTCTTTAGTTGATTTTCTCGTTTAGACTTATGAATCTTGTTAGTATTTTGGTACATTGACTTTCAGGTTCTAGGGGTTGAATTTTCACATTAGTTTGGTTAGTTATTTGCTTAAACCTTGGAGTTTATGGGAACTCCATATAATTTCTGCATTTAAACATGCTTCTGTATCTTTAAATGCCTTAATTTTCATAAAAATTGTTATGTTTGGGTTGTAGTAATGGTTCTCCCACCGGAGGCTTTGTGTGGATGCCAATCACGACGGTTTGGGTCGTGACACATCCTTGCTGAAATTTTTAACATAGTTAAAAAGTGTCACAAAAATAGCAAAAAGAAATTGTCATAGTTACATGAATCACTATGACTTATAGTAAAGAATAAGGTCCATGAAATAGGAGGAAGATAACTTTGTGGAACGAAACAAACTTCATAAGAAACATAATTAATGTATTTGAATTCGACTAACGTATAGCGGATAAAAACCTACAAATAATAGTGGCAGGAAATCCCTCTATTTATAGACAACAAAGGGCAGTGTGAACAAATGTTTATTGTGCCTTATCGTAAAGGTCACAACCATTTGGAAAAGTTACAATCCTTCAGAAAGGTCACAACCTTTCATAAAAGTCACATTTTTTTATAAAAGTCGCAACTCTTCATAAAAGTCGAAACTCTTCATAAAAATCATAGTTTTTCATAAAAGTCACAACTTTTCAGAAAAGTCACAACATTTCATAAAAGTCATAACTTTTCATGAAAGGGGAAGGTTAATTTTGAAAACAAAAAAATTAAAAGAGAATTCTAGTTTGTGGTGGCGCCACCTAGGCGGACCTAGGGTTTTCTTTTATATATATATGATATGATATATGATGATTATACTTCCATCATGGCTCGACGTTAAATTCATATGTTATGGTTTACTTACTGTTAATAATTTTAGCGAAATTTTTCTACAATTTGGTTGTTAATATTTTTTTTTTTGTAATTTATGAATTTAAAATTATTTACTTATTTTAATTTTTCTTGTAACATTTCTTTCAACCTAATATTTGTTATTAATATAAAAATTTATATTTTAAAGATTTTATCCCGTTTCTAATATACTAGTTTTTGTATTCGTCATACTATGAATACAACATGTTCCTCTCTCCTCCCTCTCTCAATCTCACTCTCCTCCTAATATGCATTTATTATAATACAAATAAGTTAGTATATGTATGTTTTCTGTGAAAACAACAAATACAAATGTGTAGCAAATCAATGTATAACTGCAAATTGTAATTAGTAAAACTATAGCTAAGAAATCCTATTTAAGACCTAATGTTTGCTGCTTTTAAAAGTTTTATATTTAATTCATTAAGCTATTTGTTTGATTCCTTATATGATTTCTCTCCTTTTTTAGAAAAAAATAATCAGTTTTTCTCCAAATCTCAACAACTTTCCACCGTTTTAATAAAAAAACATTCAACAAAAGCATAATTCATAAAAATCAAAGCTTAAAAAGATAATAGATATAAAGCAAATAATAACTTATATATATGAAAATTAGTTGCAATTCTTGGGAATGGAAAGTAACTAAATTATTTGTCAGTATATATGTGTTCCACATTAGCGTGTGTGTGTCTCTGGCCCTATCCGTGTTCCACATTAACGTAACGCATGTCTCACGACTTTACCTTAAGCAAATATATACTCTCTGTCCAAATTTATGTGATCCATTTCGGACTTTAAAATTTAAACAAGTCTATCTTTAATTGTATATTTTTTATGTATCTTTTAAATATTTTGAATTGTCAATTATTGTGTCTTATAGTAATTTTTAGGAATAAGGTACAAGTACACTCTAGACTATGACCAAAAAAATCTCAGAGACACACCTTAACTAAATAAGACCTTATTACCCCCAAAATCCATTTTTTTGGGTAACATTATACACTTTTTTTGGCTTACTTGACATCCAAACATCACTCACATGCCTCAACGATGTGGAGTCACGGAGTGTGCTACATAAGCCAAAAGGTGTATAAAATTACAAAAGAAAAAAAAAGTGTTCGGGGATAATAGGTCTTTAGTCTAGTCAAGGTGTATCTCTGAGATTTCAGTCATAATCTAGGGGGTACTTGTGCCTTATCTATACTTCTCTGTAGTTTACAATTATATAAATTTCATTTTAATAATTTTGAAGATAATTTAATGAGAAAATTCTGGGTCAAACTTAAATTATTTGAGTCTCAAAAACGAACGTATCGCATAAATTGAGACAGAGGGTGTAGTACTATCATCCTTCAATCGTGGCTTGGTTTTAAAGTCAGATGATCTGATTTACTTATTGTAAGTAATTATTGAAAATAATTTTAGACCAACTTCTTCTTCAATTCGGTTCATAAAACTAAATATTTTTTGATTCATAATATTAATTTTTTTTTCGTGGTTTACGATATTACAATTGCTCTCTTATTTGAATTTTTTTAACACTTTTTTCAACCTAGTATTTATGAATAATATAAAAATTTAAGTTTTAAAGATTTTACCCCGTTTCTAATATACTAATTTCTGTTTGATAAATTACTGTATGTTAGAAAAAAATGCTAAATTCGTTGACTAGAAGGTTATCTCTACTTTGTAAACATAATGTACTCCATGTTCTTCTTCTTCTGAACAATTGGAAAGATTATTTTTTTATGCTCATCGTAAACATTGAAATTATTGGATAAAATTCATATCAAATTTTGGATTACATCTTGAATTCATGATATGTTGATCAAGTCAAATTATTAGTTAATAAAATTTAATTAATATTTAATTCAAAATCATATAACTTAAATGAAATTCAATTACATTTGGACCAGTCCGTTAAGTGGTTAAATTCATAAATGTCCCTTATAGGGGCTGGTCTTGAAAAAAAAATCTCGATAAGAAAACAACAACAAAAAACCAGATCCAATCAAATCCACAAGTGAGGTCTAAGGAAGGTAGAATGTACGCATACCTTATCACTGTTGTTCACGTTGTATTCCTAAGATACTTAGAACAAAACTTTGAAGAACTTGGTAAAAAACAACAAAATTTAAAGAGTATTTTCAAAACTAGAAAATTAAAACTAGTAGAGAAAATAGAATCAGAAACAGATTAGAAACAACATACAAAATATTTTTCTCAAAGAAAGAAAATAGAGCCCATTGAATGCACAGTGTCCCCTTAAGGAAATTATTTCCCTCAAGTACCCGAGGTTAAATTAATGGAATATATCCTCCCAGAATAGAACGATCTTACTCACCGGTGTATTGGTACCTAAAACCACGGTGTCAGCGAACCACTCAATGGCAGTAAAGTACACTTTGAATACTAGATTTAGTAGTAGTAGTAGAAGTCCAGAAAATTGATACTCTTAAAATGAGAGGAAATCCCTCAATTTATAGAATACAAAGGGTAGCGTGAAAAGGTTCTTATTGTGCCTTACCGGAAAGGTCAAAACCTTTCATAAAAGTCACAACTTTTCATAAAAGTCACAACTCTTCATAAAAGTCGCAACTCTTTATAAATGTCGCAACGCTTGATTTTCCATTCACACCTTATAAAACCCAATAATCCCCCGCATGAATGGGGAATGACTCCAAGACAAGGAAACGGCCAAGTGTGTGTACTTTACAAGCAAAAATTAATTGCATCTGAATAAGTAGGGTTCCCTTTGAACTTTTCGTAGTAAACATATGTCGGTACTTGGTCAACTGATAGATTTGATATCCTTGAACCGTCAAGCTTTGGGTATATTTAGACAACCATATGTTACACAATCAACCCTTTACCGTTTATGGTTCTTACGGTTGTGTTCGTTTCAGCCATGAACACTTCCTGATTTCATTAGTGTATAGAGAGATGGGGCTTTGACAATCATCCACTTTTAAGCGGCTTTCACTTCACACCCACATAGGTGATTTCTAACTATGTTATCCCGTAGATACACTATTTCATCAAATCTGTCAAACTTAGCAAATCATTAATAATTTAAGCTTTATTAACTCATTAACAAGCCTTAATGTTGTATCCATGTTCCTCAGCATTGTCTTCATCATGAGAATGGGTTGAGTTGGTTGACAATGTCGAATCATCAGTCACAACTTTGTTTTTCTCCTTGAACCTAGCTCTTGGGATCTCCAGTCTGTTAGGTAGAGTTACCGACATGATGACTTGTCCTAAGCCGTAAACACATTTCCTTAGATGATCTTTCAACTATCTCGCTAGTTAGGCCTTTTTGTGAGTGGATCCGACATATCATCCTTTGACTCTACATAGTAAATTGTGATAATTTCACTAAAGAGTAGTTTTCTAACGGTATTATGTATATGTCTTATATGACGAGACTTTCCGTTATACATCATGCTCCATGCCCAACCTATTGCATCTTGACTATCAAAGTGTATGCATACTGATGTCAAAGGATAGGACCAATAAAGAATATCTATGAAGAAATTTCAGAGTCTTTCAAATTATACACTAACCTTATCTAGAGCACCTAGTTTAGAGATCATTCTAGAGCTAGTGATCCATGTCTTTTTGGAAGATTTCCAAGCGACTGCTCCTCCACCATGAGTAAATACATATTCACTCGTGGATTTTACTTCATTTGATCCCGGTGATCCAATTTGCATCACAATATCCTCTCAATATTACTAGATATTGTTATAATGCAAGACATAGTTTTGAGTATGCTTTAAATACCCCAAAACTCTTTTCATTGTCATCCAATGAGTTCGATTGGGATCACTCATGAACCGACTCAGTTCATTAATAGCACATGCTATATCTGATCGCGCACTCTTCGTGATATACATCATACTTTCTAATACTTTAGAACAATCCAATTGTGAGTCACTTTCAACTTCACTCTTTTAAAATGCAAAGCTCGCATTTATTGGAGTCTTGACAATATTGAAATCCAAATATTTGAACTAGTCAAGTACCTTTTCAATGCAATGACACTGTGACAATGCTACATATTATGGAGTTCTAAGGATTCTTATACCTAAGATTGCATCAGCAACTCCAAGATCTTTCTTATCAAATTTCTTTTCTAGCACACGTTTAGTAGCACTTAAGTCATTAGTGTCTCTACTGATGATAAACATGTCATCAATACACAAACAAACAATGACCTTGTGATTTTAATGTAAACACATTTATCACTTCCATCATTCTTAAATCCATTTGCCAACATGGTTTGGTCAAATTTCTTATGTCATTGTTTGGGTGCTTGTTTTAGTCCAAAAGTGACTTAACAAGTTCTCACACTTTCTTTTCTTTACTAGGAAACACAAAACCCGCAAGTTGTTTCATGTAAATTTCTTCCTCCAATTCTCCATTTAAGAAAGTTGTTTTCACATTCGTTTGATGAATTTGGAGGTCATATACCGCAAATGATAATATTAACATCCGAATGAATGTAATTCTAGTTATTGATGAGTATGTGTCGACAAGATCAAGACCTTGTTTTTATCTAAAACCTTTGACGAAAAGTCTTGCTTTATATTTGTCAACAGTTCCATTGACTTTCATTTTCCTTCAAAAGATTCACTTTGAACCCAAAGGTTTATTTCCTGGAGGAAGATCGATCAACTTCCAATAGGATTTCTCAATATTGAACCAATCTCACTATTGACACCATCTTTCCAAAAGGATGAGTCCACATAAGACATAGGAAATGTTACAAAATCAGATCCGAAGGTAGTAGATGTCCTTCAACATTTACTACACGTCTGAATCTCTTTATTAAGTACATTCTCCTTTTGTTCTTTCCAAGGTCTAAACCTTTCACTAAACTACTCAAGTCTAATTTTACAGTCCACAGTTCTTAGGTCCTATTTTAATCCTTTTGGGAATAGGAACTTGGACTTTTGCTAGTCACCCCCACACTTTGAAATATTTCAAGTTGAATTTCCTTCCTTTTCATTTCTCATATAAAATAGATTGTGTCCTGAACAAACAAAATTACTTTCTTTCTGAAAAGACAAAACTTTTTGTTGTTCCCTTTTGCAGTAAGGATAGTTTCTCCACACAAGTTTTGTGGTAAACCTAAACTTATAAGTAATGCGTCCATCATTTCTTTCAACGTTCGGTTTTCCATTAGATTGAGGTGAATAGGGCAGCAGATTGATGGATAATTCCACTTTTCAAAAATATTTCTGCAAAAGGAGATTTATACTCTCCATCCCTATCACTTCTTATCTTTGGGGTCCAAAAGTGTAGTCTTGAACCCCACCAATGGTTGACTAGGACGGTCCGTAGTTGGACTTATGCCCGTAGGTCCAACTGTCAATGGCGTCCGACAACTTTTTAAAGGGGATTTTGGGTCTTTTCCAAAAAAAATTAACCCAATACGATGTCGTTTTACCCTCTACACTAGGCCCTATACAAACATTTTTACCCCCAAATCACCACATTCAATTCACTCTCTTAAATTCCCAAAAGGTTATCAAGTTCATCTTTGCAAATATTTCTCTCACTAAGGAAGAAGAAGAAGTCTAGAGTTTCAAGCTCAAGTCTCCAATTCACCATTTGCTCTAGGGATTTTTACATCAAGGTATGATAGTCTTCACCTATGGAGATCTTCCGTCCATAGGATTCCTAAAATCCCCAATTTTGTAAAGTTAGATTCCCCAATCAAATTAGGTTTTTAATTCAATTGTCATAGGTTCTTTTTAATGTTTATCCAAATTGATTGTTTTATTTCTTCTTATGCATGAATTGAAGTAATTGCATGTTTTTAAGTTTAATTTCCATGAACCCATGCATAACCCAGGTTTTCTAAACAATGATGATAAAATGCGGGTTTTGAACTATGAAAGTTAAATTTATGAAGATCTGTATATTTTTTATGAAATTGATGAAAATGATTTAAGTTGATTTGAGAGTAAAGAATCAATGTTGTTGTGAATGGATTTCTCACATACTACTCAATACATGAATGTAAAAGGGTTTTCTCACGTAAAGTATTCTTAGAGTTGAAACGTTTTCTCAACAAAACTTTGAATCAAGATTTAGGAGCTATTTAATGAAATCGTGTTTGGATTGACTACTTGATGTGCCTTCCATGGATGATAAGAAAAACGACGATTACCCATGTCTCTTAATGATAAGACAGGTTAAGACTAATGACTTTTCCATGGGATTTATACTTAGTACCGAGTGGACAAGAGGTGATTACCCATGTCCCATAAACTATGTGCCACCATAGGTTTTCTTAGATATATATTAGTTAGTGGATCTACTTAAGCTAGAAGATTATGGTTTTTACCTTAGCAAGTAAGGACATCTCTTTTCGGTGTGGGATAAACATCAGATTACATCTTATATCTCCCATGGTCTATATGTCGGTTAATGGATACTTCCCACAATAATGAACTAATATTACTTCTAGAAGGATCTCACATGTGTTTTAAAGATGATTGTTACTTGCATTGACTATGATCACGATTATGTTTTCTAACCTTTTTCCTTATGCTTTAAATTGGTCATTGCATGTCATGAAGAGTACTTTTTGCATGATGCTATAACTCTTATGCATTTCTATCATACTTGATACATTCTATGTACTAATGCATACTTTTGCCTACATTGTTTCACTAATGTAGGGTTCAAGGCTCCTATTCTGTATTCTCGTGGTTAGTTATCACCTTAGTAGCTTTTGAAGATTGGTGAGCCCTCATGTTCCAAGGACCGAACCCTTTATTGCTTATTGTCTTTACATTCCATATTGTATGTGATGTATGGGTTACGTACCATTCACTCTTTGATGTAATAGATGGCTTTGAGACTATGTTAGACTTCCGCTACTTTTTGACAAACTCTTTGATATAAAAACTATCTTTTGAACTCTCTTAAATTCTATTATCTTGTATGATGCATTCCAAGTGGCTTGTGTAGGGCCTCTTGAGGTCCGATACACCATGTCACGTATAGGATGTAGTTTGGGTCGTGACAAAAAACCACATGATGACATCCCAATTGGATGCATGAAAAAACTAAGCACGAGTCATAACTATAAGTCGAGAATGGAATTAAGCGACAATAAGACCTGACAAAGGACTCACGGTGAGTAGTCAAGGAGTGAAGGTTTTACCTAAAAGTCACCATAGCATTGCGAAGATTAGTAACAAACATCTCCACACTAATACTCGAGACTCTATTAAACTTAGCTTGTAAGTGAGACCTGAAACGTGGCTTTGATACCATTTGTCACGACCCAAAATTGAGTCTGATGGCACCTGTGTTATCCCAACAAGACATGTCAGCCTGAATCCCAAATAAACAGAATAGAAATAAAGATGTAAAACCGAATGACGATTTAGCATAAATAAATCTGCATATATCATAACATAACTCAAAAGCTCCCAAAAACTAGTGTCACATGTAAAACCTATATGTATTACATTAGAATCAATAGAAATACAAGTCTAAAATGCCTTGGTTTCTAGAACAGAACAAGAACATAACAAAATAGTAAGAGGTTTCCATCGAGATGACAAGTAGCTACCTCACAAACTCCTAACAACAAGCCTCGAACGAAGATGATAAGAGATAATCAAGAGGATCTTGTCTCGTAACCTACACAAGTGTAGAGCCAAGGGGTGAGTATTCAACAACATTAGTACTCAGCAAGTAAACCTAAATAACTCTAAGTAAATCAATATTGAATACAAGTACTCCAACCACACCATCTAAACCTTCACAAATACAAAATGCCTAGAGTATATCAGCCCAATCTAACAGTTCACGCTGAATAACAACTTAGCATGTACAAAACACCAACACTTACACCTCAACACAGATAGTCACATCACCATAGTCTTTCACAATTCAATAACCACAATAACATATCATCATTCACAAATGAAAATAAACAACATGAAGTGTAATACAATGTAGTGCAATGGCATATAGAGTGATGTATGTATGTCCTAATGATACAAACCAATTGTATCTTAGTTTGGTACCCAAATCTACAATACATCTAAACCAAAAGCCACATTCCAAAGCTAATGAAACTGTCAAAATTCCATTTCGAGCTTGTTATCATCAAATACTGACTTTGATCAACTATCTTATGTTTTCAACTTTCAAAACACAAAAACTCTTCCAAAACTCATTTAAATACCTTAAGACCTGAGTCAATAGTCCTACTAGCCCAAAAGTTATGCTCCGGAGCTGATGAAACTGACCAAATTCCATTACAAAACTTAGAACTTAAAATATTGACTTAAGTCAAGTGTTTCAACTTAAAAGCCTCCAAAACTTCCAAAAATCTACAATTTTTTATCCGGTTTCACATCTAACCTCATAAACTAATCCAACACGACACAGGGAAACTATCATGTGGGAAAAATGGTAATTTTCCAAAATATTCCAAAAATGACCTTCAGGGTCATTACAGTTTGGGTAATGATAGTTTGTATTAGGGACTAGGTTATCGGTCACACAAGTATAAGAGTAATGTAAAGTACAGTCTTGTAGATTGATGTGTTGTTGGCCAAAACAAATCCTCGAGAGGCTGCGAGTCACCTAGAAACTTTTCCTTTTATTTTCTCCTATCCTTCCATAAAAATATGGTAATCCTGTAAGTTATTTGAATGAATTGTTAATTAAAAGGTGTCCTATTGGTATCTGTGAATCTCAATTAATATCTAGAAATACTGATTAAGTGTTGCACCCGATTGTTATAATTTTGTTGTGGGAGGTCATTAATTGATGATTATACCTTAAGAGATGAGTAGGCCTTCACATTCTCTTGAATGTCTCAGGTATTTAGTTTGTGGTGGCTAGACAAAAAGATTGTGCATGTCAATTTTGGGGTATTACGCTATTGTTTGTCATTCTCCATAAAGAAGCATTTTTTGCCACAGTGAGCTTCAGTATACTCAGGGTAATCAATATAGTGAAGTTAGATGAGTCACTTAGGATCACCATAGCGAAGTACCTTTTGCCGTAGCAAACTTTTCTATAGCAAAGCTAGTTATGTCACTTAGGTTCTCCATGACGGTCTCTAGTTTACCATAGCAAAGTTTTCTATAGCGACTGAGTACTATAACAAAAAAGCTGAGGAAATAGGTATAACTAAGATACATTTTTTATAATTCAGTTGTTCAGTTAATACTTATTTAAATTGTGGGAATCCAAAAGCATTTTAATACAAAGCGGATAAAAAATGAGGCTAATATTTCTAGTGCCACCAACAACATGCTAAATTATCCACGGGCTAAAAATATATGCATGTAACACGATGGAATTTGGAAAGTGTAAAGTGTGTTTATCGAACAGGTTCCCAAACCATGAAGAAGTCCATAACCTCTTAGCCCAATCGTAAACCAGACCCCCTTTTTCACGGAGACCTAAACAGTTTGTATAAGGGTAAAGGGTCAATTTACCTGGCCGTGGTGATCGATTGGAAATCATAAATTCCCCCTCCTGTTCAGGATCCCCTTCACAGACTGTAGAGGGATAAGTGATCTTTGCCTCCATACAGGGTCACGCCAACTTTTTAAGTCACGCTATTTTAGTCTTTTCTTATGCGTCTAGTACCTAAGCTATGTCATTTTGACATCTATTATAAGACCTATATAAGTATTTTACGTCCTAAAACTACCCATTCGAAAATCATTCTCCTAAATCCCAAATCCCATCCAAGTTCTTCCCCAAAGTTCTCTCTAAATCTAAGGAAGAAGAAGCTAGGGTTTCACTTCAAGATCTCCAATACACCATAGCACTTAGATCTTGATCACTAAGGTAGGTTAGTATTCACCAATGCAATCCTTTCCTCTATTGGGTTCCCAAGATCTTCCAATTTTACAAGTTCATTCTCAATTCAAAGTTAGGGTTCTATTCAATCTTCATAGGTTCTTCTCAATTATGATCTAATTGGTTATTTCATATGTTCTATTGCATGAATTGAAGTAATTACATGTTTTCGAGTTAAATTCCAATTAATGTGTATGATCCATGATTTTGACTATCAATATATGATGAAGGTTATGAACTATGAACTATGAACTATGAACCAAAGATTTATAAAGATATGCATGCTTTTAGATAAAAGTATCAATGAGATTGTGAAAGGTTTTCTCACATGCTACTATGATCATGATTTTCAAAGGTTTTCTCACATAATAATTCATAAGGTTGAAAGGTTTTCTCACCTAAGAAGAATCAAGATTTAAAGAGTTATTCTAAATGAATTTAGCTTGGATTGATAGCTTAATTGTGTCTTTCCATGTATGATGAAAATGACTATTTTGTGGGATTTTACATAACACCAAGAAGATATTGAGATGGAGGTGATCCTGTTAGTAGAAGCTTGGTCTCTAGTAGCAATCTCCTTGTCCCTAACTATGTGCCCATGTAGGATGTCTTATCTAGTGGATCCACATAATCTAGAAGTTAATGATAATTACCTTGGCAAGTAGGACATCTCTTTTCGGTGTGGGATAGACACATGATTCCATGTTTAGCTCACATGGTCTATATTGGTGAATAGTAAACATCCCACAATAATAAACTAGGTTACTTTCAAAGTATCTCACAAAGTGTTTTAAATATGTTAATCTTGCATTGACCATGATTATGAGTTGTGTTTTCTAACCTCTTATCTTATGCTCTAACTGGGTCATTACATGTCATGTAAAGTCCTTTTAGAATTATTTTATATCATTTATGCATTGCTATCATACTTAGTACATTCCATGTACTAATGCATACTTGTGCCTACATTGTTTCACTAATGTAGGGTCCGATGCTTCTACCTCGCATACTTATGGCTAGTTGATCTCTCTCTCTTGCCATTTAAAGATTGATGAGTCCTCATGTTCCAATGACCGATAATACTTTTATAGTTTTCTTTATTTCACTTTCCAGACATTGTTTGTGGTGTATGGGTTACGTCCCAACCACTTATTTTGATGTATTAGATGAATTGTTGAGAATATTTTAGACTTATGCTTTGTCAAACTCTTTTATGATATAAAATTACTCTTTTGAACTCTCTTTATTTCTATTCCCTTGTATGATGCATACTAAGTGGCATGTGTAGGCCCTTTTGGGGTTCTATACGTCATGTTATTCCTAGGATATACTTTAAGTTGTGAAAATGCATAAATATAATTATTTATACAAGGCCTAAGCGGGTCAACAACCACCCCATATCAAAAGCTAAAAGGGAGGAGAAATAGGGGACAAGGAGGGGGGAGAGATACTAGCTACTGCCTAACAATTTGTCTCATTGTTTTTTGGTCCTTACCCACTGGAATCTCATTTTCTTCTCTGCTAAAGAATGAGAAATCCTGAACATCCCTTATAGTCTCCCTTGGAGATCTCAAACATAGCGCCAAGGTTCTCCAAAGGGATTTCATCCCCATTAGTATTCTTACTAACAACTTTTCATAGGAACACCTCTTTTTTCTTCTCAGCATCCAAACTAGCTAAGAGCTTCATGTGGGCCAAGTCAAGGGACTCAAAGGTCAAAGGCTTCCTAATGGGCAATAGCACTGGAAGTGGGAGGCTCTCTTGAAGGCACGGGAAAGTCCCTCAGCAGTGCTCCCATTGAGGTCATGTCAACTTGAATCCTCTCAAATAGGCCCACAAGCCATGGATATTGCAAGGGTATTTTTAAAAAAAAAAACATATTCAAGAAAATAAAGAAGTTAGGGAGCAAATTATTAAAAGTAATAGTATTAGATACAAATTCCAAAAGGATCTACCTGTTAGGGGTGGAAAATGTAAATAGCTCTATATGTTGAGTAGTATAACTTAGAAATTCAAATATCTAAGATCGTCTTATTATCTTATTTATATAAATTCATAACATCTAAGTTTGCAAATAAATTTAAAGGACTTTTTAAATATACTATAAAATCACAAACAATTGTCGATGGAATAACTTTATCATTGTTATCTGATGTCTTAGAAGTAATTGTTTCAAAGATGATAATATTTACTTGTTTGTATCATGTTTACAATGAGGATTATAACTTGAGATTAAATGTTCAACAATTTTATTATTTTATCATAAATTAGATAATTTGATACCAATATGTATATTGGTGAAAAGGGATTTGACCACAATTTATTTTTCATTTTTAAATGTATTACAACAACAACAAATTTATAACTTAACCAAAAAGTCAATTGTTCTTTTTTGGAATATTAGTAAATCTTATAATTGAAGTCAAATGTAACCTAGAGTGATATAGTATGATCTAAAATAATCTAATTTTTTAACATGAAAATTGATAAGTATTTAAAATTCAAAATATTCAAGGTTATGTTAGTGTCTAGTCAGCATGACTACAATTCATCTCAAGTTTTCAAATTTAGGTAAAAGAAAATATCTTTTAGATATGATAAAAGAGCAATCAATCATAGTATAGGTGGTGATTTTTGAGTAATCTTTTTTGGTCAAATTAATATGGTTTTAAGATGAAAACTTACTTATTTGCAACAAATTTACTTCCCTAATTTACATTCAATTTGGGGAAATTAATTGATGAATAAAATTGGGGCATAAAAGAAATTGGGCTCATCAATATGTGTGCACATGTCACTAATTTTGAGCCCATTCAAAATTATACCTTTGTGCACACCTGTCACTAAGTAGCATTGAAAGTAAATATTTAATGCATACTAAGTTGCATTAAATAAGATATCCATCAATAAAAAAAATTTCTTCAATTCAATTTATTGCCTCACCTCTTTGTTTCTTAAACTTAAGTGTGTTATAGTTTTTTTTTCTAGTCCAAAGGGAGGGAAAAAGAAGAAGGGAAAGGAAAAGGTAGCGACAAATGAATTAAAGGAATTTTTTTTTTCCAAATTTAACCCATCGATTTAACTCTCTTTTTTTATTGATAGATCTTCTTGAACTGTTGATTTTTCTTTCCCAGAGAGCCTTAAAAGGTGAGCTCGAATGAAAATTGTCTTCTCTTTTTTTCCTCTTCTTTTTTATCTTCAATTTTTCAGTTTTTATAATAAAAATTGTGTTCTATTTTTGCAGCATGAAGCGATTGAGATTCGATGGTATTGATACACAACCATTGAAGCGGACAATTTGTTCTTCTCATGGAGAATCGTAAGTTCATGTCTTCAATTAATTTTATTCTATGTGTGTGGTAATTTTTATATACATGACTACCCCTAGCTTTTTATTTTGCCAAAATTAAGCATTAGATTAAAGTGGATGAGAATATAACTTAGCTACTACTTGTGTTTAAGCACATTACAAGTTGACCTAATACATTAATAGCCCCCTTAAATAATATTTTATTTAGATACTCGAATTATAATGTGTTGAAATTACATTGAGAACATGAACATATGATAAAATGTGTTTTTATTAGACACTTTGAGTTTGAATTTTAGAAACATTTTACGTTGTTTACAAGTAACAATAACATAGATTCGTTAAACTCCAAAAATACGTCACCTCCTTTAATTATACACATTGACCTTAGTAAGATTTAAAACCTCAAGCATGTTCCAATAGGTATCGATGTGTATATTTAAATGCGATAAAAAAAAAATTTGTAGTTAACTTATGTATCAAGAAATGTTTGAGAATGCACACAAATTTTTTTAAAAATCAGAACATGTGAGCATGTGTTTCAATACTCAATTGGAGCAGATGGTATATCGAGTGTCTACATAAAATCTAATGACAAAATTAATGTGAAGCCTTCCATGTTTGTGTGTGTCTAAAATATTTTATTTTCTATGTCCAAACACTACATATGTAGTTATTTTATCTTTCAAGATTTAGTTAGGTGTGAAGATATATTACCCATCTTTACTAGAATTTGAGCTATAATCTTCCACATTTTCACTCACTTTACTTAATGTTAGACCACATCATTGATTTTGCCGCAATATATTTCACTGGCTACTTATGGCTATGGTTCTGATGCATTTATTTTTTCTATCCCTTGGATGAATTAGGTATGGTAGCAGCATTGATCCAATTCCTGCCTTGTCTTATGTGAGGGTGATTAAGGACACATTTGTAGACCAAGTAGAAAAGTATGACATGTTCCTTGATGTTATGAAAGACTTAAAGGCTCAAAGGTTTCCAACTAAATTTTACCTATTGTCATGATATTTATTAAAATATATTCTAATTTGGTGATTTATGTGGGACTATGTCTTTAAATATTTCTCACAGAATTGATCGTGTTGGTGTCATAGAAAGAGTGAGAGAATTATTTAAAGGGTATCCTAGTTTGCTCCTTGGATTTAATGCTTTCGTGCCCAATGGCTATAAAATAATGCTCAATGATGAAGACAAGGCTTCTTCGAAGAAAACAACTAACAATGAAGAAGAACGCAATTTAGTGGAAAATATAAAGGTTACATTTTTGTTATCTTATGATTTTACTAATAAAAGTAGGACTTGTTCTTGTTTAAAAACTTTAGTCCTAATTTACTGATTTATAACTTCTTGCAGAAATATTTTGGAAATGACCATGAGTACAAATCATTTGTAGATATTATGATGATGTATAAGAAAGAGAGAAAGGACATCAACGAAGTGAATCAGGAGGTGATAATTTTAAAAAAAATGGATACATAGATATCATAGACAATTTTTATGTTCTTGTTTCTTACTATTTTATTATATGTGTAGGTTGCGGTACTTTTTAATGACCATCCTGATTTGCTAGATGAGTTCAGTGATTTATTGAAAAATTCAGTTACTCCTGATCCATTATCTAGTTTACTCCTTGTATTAAATCTCCTCTTGCCCTGTAGCTATGATATAATACTTAATGATGAAGTCAAGCCTCCTTTGAAGAAATCAATTCACTTTGAACAAGTATTTAGCTTTGTGAACACAATAAAGGTTACATATCTATTACCTCATGATTTTACTAATTAAAGTCTATCTTTTTCTTCTTCAAAACACTTTAGTAATACGTTATTGACTTATACCTTCTTGCAGAAACATTTAGTAAATAACCATGAGTACAAATCCTTCCTAGATATTATGAACAAGTGTAGGAAGGAGCACAAGGATGTCAAAGAGGTGTACCATGAGGTGGCCATTTTTTTTATAATTTGAGTACATAGATATTATAGAAGATCTTTATGTTCTTGTTCGTTACTACTATCTTCTTATATTTGTAGGTTTATGTACTTCTCAATGACCGTCCAGATTTGCTAGATGAGTTCTCTGAATTCTTGCCAGATTCAGCTACTACTAATCCGTCGTCAAATTTGGATGGCAATAAAAAATTAATGAAGTGACATATTGCACTTTTGTTGTGCTATTCGGGTCAAAGTTAGAGTTAATATGTGGATTTAATAGAATTACATAATTTAAATTGTTCAATTTAAAACTTAGATTGTTGTACTTGATTATTCATCAATTGTTTTCATCTAATCCTGCATCGTTTGATTGATATTAAACTTTTACTATATGTGAGGTGTATTTTTTTTTCATTCTTAACATTTTGGTAAATAATTTATTAGAAATAAAAAAATATTTATATTACTTGTGTGTAAGGGTTCGAACATTATCAAATGTCTACAACCTAATGATCTTGAGGAGCGTGTTACTTTAGATGAATAAAAATTGTTTACTTACCACTTAAGAAGAAAATAAATATAGAAATTAGTTTTGTTTGGTGAAAATAATTGAAATGGACTTCCTAATTTGTCATTAAATTCAATTCTTTTTAATAATAAGTATATATAATCAAATTCATCACAATAATTGAAGAAATATTCCGAAATATAAATATCCAACACAATTTTATAGTTTTGTTGCATACTATATAAACTATTCCTGTACATGATGTTGTTGAGAAAAATATGATCACATAATTGATTTTTTTCCTTCTGAGGTAAATTGCACTAATTACAAATTTATTAATTTACTCAAAATACTACAAAAATAACTAACTTCACTTCGCAGAATTCTCATAATTATCATTATTATATTACTTAGGGTGATGTAGTACATAATATTGATGAGAAGAGATCTCAAACATGTGACATTTCTTTGCAATTGAGATGAATTTTATTGACTAGAACTATATTACAATAACATTAACGTACCTGTTGTAATTTATGGGCGGGCTTTGGGGAAGGTGGTGAGTATAGAATCTTATCTTATCTTGAAAAGGTAGATAAATTATTTTCAATAGATCCTCAACTCAAGTAAAATGTACTAAAATCAAGTATAGAATGAAATTACAAATAGTGAAAAAAGTCATATTGAAAATAATGTCAAAGAAAGAAGTAGCAACATAATAATAATATAATCGATGCAAAAGAAGAAATATGTTATAACATATTTGAAAAATAAAACAAGTAGGAGATTAATATTAAAATACTTCTAAGGAAAAGTAGAAAACACTCCACTACCTACTAACCTTTGACTCTACTCCTCGACCTACAACTCCTCCTATCTAGGGTCATGTTCGATTCATCACCTCTCCCCAATATTTTTTCAGTCTACATCTACCTCTTCTAATATCCATCTTAGTCAAACCTCACACCTCCTAATCGAAGAACATATGCATCTCCTCTTCACGTGTCTAAACTATCTTAGTGTGACCTCCCTCATTGTTTTCACCACGAAGGTCACTCCAATCTTTTCTTGAATATTTATGTTCCTAATCTTGTGTCTCTTAATATGTTTTTCCATTCATCTTATTATCTTCATTTTTTCTACTCTTTTTTTTTAACATGCAAGTTTTTGACCGGTCAACACTTCACTTCAAAGTTGATCTAAGAACCTTATTTTTAATCTTGATGATACATCTTTGTTGCACAAGACACTACATGCGAGCCTCCATTTCACTCAACATGCTCCAAGATTAAAAAAAAAAATATTCAGCATGAAAAAGCTACAAAAAGAAACTATTTATCCGTTGTGAAATGATAGTAAGTCTCATAATTGTCCTCTAACATTACCTAGAGTAATGTAGCACTGTCTAATATTTAGTCACGAATATTGCGGAGTATTTTTTCAAAACTTAAATATCTAGTATCGTCTTATTTTTGGTCAATATTTCTCCATTGCATCTCAAATTAGAAAATCAACTAACCCCTGATTTTTTTTGAAGTAATATTGTTTCAAAATGAAACAAAATTACTCATATGCTGTATTTTTTCATATGAGATGCATTTTTTTTCAATATTTAAATTTTCAAAAATTAATAATAGAGACAAAAATATTGCAACTTCTGTATTATCTTATTTTAATATAGTGTGCGTTAGAATTTCTAAGAATCCTCTAATATTCTTATTCTAAAATAACTTTAATGGTTTGTGACGAATTTGATTGTAACACCTAAACCTAGCTAAGACTGAATAACAGAAAAAGGGGGAACCACGGAGGAGTTCACAAGCCGTGAACAGGACCAGGACCCGTCACCCTCGTCGTGGTTCATACCCAGCCAAGCATGGAGGAACACGGAGCCCTCCATGGACCATGGGACACCACACAGGCCGTCATGTGGCCCGTGAAAAGTACCCCACAAACCCCCAAGGCACTCTGAGGAACCACGATGGCTTCATCGCTCTGGTGCTTCACACGGTCCGTGAAGTAGACTGTGAATGGGGAAGTTCAACCTGTAAGTATTGGATCATCTTCAAATGGTCATATCTTTTAGAAAAAACGAATTAGGTTGCCCATGACCTATCAAATTAAAGATAATTGTGTCCTCTTTCCAACGCCTCCGAGTTTGTAGAAATCCAAGCTCAGAGTAAAAAGTTACGCTTGTTTCAGTACAGACCTATTGGGTAGGGCCATAACCACGACCCAGTTGATGGACTATGGTCCTATTGACGGTTCGTCAGTCCCATCATGAAGGCACTTCGTCAGTTTTAAGTTAGGGTCATTTTGGTCTCTCCCCCTATGCATTAAGAACTTAAACTACGTCGTGTGATGCCTATATTACGTCCTTTTACTCAGTCTAAGCCTAATAATATAGTAAGAACCTACAAAAAACCCTTATTCACAAAAAAATCTTTGAAATTGGAACAAAAAGAAAAGCACGAGTTGTTGCTTCTTCAAAGAACAAACAGAGGTGTTCTTCAAAGTTCAGCCCCGAAATCCAAAGGATTTGTTCATAGATTGCGGCAACAAGTATGTGGGATTTCACTAGTGGGTTCCTTTTACCCATTAGGTCCCTTGAATTCAGTTAGTTCTTCGGATTCTCATAAATTGTTCAGACCTAGGGTTTGTACATTTTCAAGATTTATTGTGATTATGGTTCCTTTGATCTAAATAACTTGTCTCTTGATAATTTAGTATGATTCCATGCATAGAACTCACAACCCTAGCTTGTGTAAATTTATCCTAGTTCATGAATTATACTTGCTAGGCCAAAAAGATAACAAATCATGCTCCAGATTTCGAATGCCATGTTCTCAATATATAAGTGTTGCATTCTCAATTAGCTTGTTAGTATTTTCAGCTATTCAGTATATTAGTGCATTTTTGCTTCATATATATTCAGTTGGGAGTAGACTAAGCACTGAGTTGGACTAGGTTTCAACGTAACCTCAAAGTCACAAAACTACGTGTCAGCGTAGGTTCATAAGTCCCCTCAGTTGGACATCCGTTTTAATGATCACACCACAGTTATGCCTCTATACCCCTGGCAAGGTATATTGGGTCCTCTCGATGGGGCGTATACATCGAACTCCACATTTAGCACACGTGGTTTATGTTGGTTAATAGTAGCTCCCACAGTCAGACTCTTAGTACATTGACTAGGTTTTTCAGAATTTACACAATATTGAGTTAACATGTTATCTTCATGATTAGTATTTGGTCATTGTATCCATTTATCTTTCAGATATAATTAAGTACATATGTATATCCTTGTTCAGATTATATCATTGCTCAGTTATGCATTGTTCAACTTGTATACTTTATTCAGCTTAGCATATCTATATCTTACATGCTCAGTACATTCCAAGTATTGACGCATATTTGCGCTTCATCATTTTATGATGTATTTTGAGGCACTCAGCATCCAGATCACGCTTAGTTCGATTCTCAGTTCGACTTCAGCAACTTCAGTGGTGAGTCCTCATACTTCGAGGACATAGACATGCTTTACTTTCCGGTCTTTATTTTAGTTTTTAGTCTTGTTAGAGTTAGCTGGGGGCATATCCCAACAACTCAATTCAGTTAGAGGTTTTTCAGATATAGTAGTAGATTTAGATCGTGTTGTTAAGTGTTGTTTCAGTCATCACTAAGCTCTTATTATATCTTATTTATTCAGACTAGTTGTGTTTACCCCATTTCAGATATCCATTATTTTTAGCTTCCGCATAGTACATGATTTACTTAGTTATTTTTTAGTATGCTTGTTATATGCCAGACTCATGGTTATCTTGGGGTCACTTGTGATTCTAGGTCTCGTGTTACGTCTAAGGGGTAGCCTCGGGGCATGAAATTGATTTTGAGTTTGAGTTTTAAGGAGTTATGTTTGATCAAGGTCAATTTTCAGTCTACACAACCTAAGATTGGTGATGTGATTATTCTAAAAGGTCTGAAACTTGTTATTTGATCATATTACACTATTGGTTTATATCTGGGAAATTTTAGATGAGTTTTCGATGCTTGTTCAAAGATTGATGTTTAAGTGTCCTTGAGATTTAATGGTACCGCCTGAATAACATATGATCGAGTTGGTGTTTAGATAGGACCATAAAATTCGTATTGTAATTTTTGAACCATAGTAAAAAGAATCATCACATTTTTCAAGGTCTTATGAGAAAATTATGGCCCTTTTACCATTTTATTAGATACTGGTGCATGTAATGTCGAGGACGCCAATCTTTTGTGGAAAAAAATAAAGGGGTAGGCACTAAAGGTATCACAAAATCAAATCTTTGGTTGCTAACGCAAAAAAGGTCGCCATGAATAATGTTAGTGATTCTATAAAAGGCTTGGAAACTTCGATCAAGACAATTTTCAATGTGTTTTTCTCGTATGAATATTCGGTACATCATTCTACCTTTATTTTATACTTTAATTCTTTGATTTACAAAGTTATGATTTTGAACCCCAAAGATGTGAAATTAAATATCATTGGTTTGTAGGTCTATTTGTGGTTGGATTTCGTTAATTTTGTTTTAAACTTAAGATTTTTATGTTATAGGTTAACCAACTTTAGCATTAAATTTCTTATTTCTCTTTTGTTTCTTCATTTAAAAATGCACATGAGCATGTAATTCGGGAATTTTGGGACAACAATTAAGAAATCATATTTTGATGATTTGAGAGTCGATTTGAACTTTTTTTATGATGAAATTCATATACAGGTTCCTTACCTTTTGGTATAATCAATACTTAGAAGCACTTGTGACCCCAAGTCAACCCCCAGTACTAACATACTACTATGGGATAAGCTGAACATTCTATATAAAGAGTGTGAAAACTAAAACATGACTGAGTGAGCAAATTACTTAATGTATATATGAATGCAATCATGGAAATCCATGAAAAATTGATCAACTAGTGTCTGTATAAAAGCCTCTAATAACTGGAATGAGAAATAAATAAGTTTATCAGGATAACGTCCTTATCACGACCCAAAAGCCAAGGGCATGATGGCACACACCCTAAGAGCACCATGGTGTATGCCGAATAAAAACACATATGAGACTCCCAAAGGGAATTTAGGCCACAAACGATAGAAAACAACAAAGAATTTCCCAAAACTTGGTAGCATAAACATAAAGAGCATCTAATACATTTTCAGAACTTGAAATACATCTCAAGTCTTTGAAAGGAATGTCAAAGAATTTAAATGATAGATGGATACTAATGGAAATTCGGAAGGCAGGATCTCACCAGAACTCTAAAAAACAGAACTTCGTTTGATCCAATCAACTGCTACGTACAATGGTCATCCGACTTGGTATTGGTGGGTCCTCATACTTCTAGGGCAATAATGAAGACTTTTATTGCTTTTTTCATTTAATTTTGATACTTTTACATGGTGTATGAGTTACGTCCCAACAATTCTTTTGATGTATTATAGATTGACTTGTCTAGACTATGAGTAGACTTCCACTTTTATGTCAAACTCTTCTATTGATATGAGACTTTCTACTTTTGTATATTATATTGTGTTGTATGTATGTCAAGTGGCTTGTGTAGGGCCTCTCAGGGTCTTGTACGCCAAGTCACATATGGGGTGTTCTTTGGGTCGTAACAATTTTATATACCATAAGATCATAACCTTTATTCGCCACCAAATGTCTATGTTCATCTTAATGGTCTGCATAGTTCCATCAACAAGGTAGTATCAATCCAATATTTTGAATTATTCAAGCCAACAAAAAAATGTTGAATCTCCCATACATCACTGTTTGTCACTCAAACCAAAACCAAATCTTCAGAAAAGTCGATGATAAACCCATCATAAGTCTGTGCCAAACTATCCCACCTTGCATTGTCATATCTCAACTCAAAGCCAAAAATCCAAAAATTCTTCAACATTAAACCAAGTGCATCATTTAAAATTTATTAAATATAAATTTATAAAATGATTCAGATTATATTAAATTCATAAATATATTAATCCAAATAAATATTATCGATTAATATGATTGGGTTAATTATTTAAGTTCAATAAATATGGATTTCATTAAAGTCCAAATTAATTGATTTGGGCTACAATAGATTAACCCAATTTGCTAAGCCCAATGACATCTTATCCTAAAGTCTTATTTTGGTGCCACATGGCAAATAATGTGGCATGCCAATGCAAACAAAGAAACCAATAGGATTATGACATCTGTCAAAAATGACAAGCCCGCTCCATAAACCCCATATGTCATGTCACTTACACCTGATTGACCGAAGGGAATCTTGTTCCTATCACAACTCCTCTCTATTCAAAAACTATAAATAAGGGTCCTCATAATTCAGAAAAAGGGAACAAGAATTCTAACAAGAAGCTAGAGAAAGATCGTTGATCAAAAGCCACAAATTTCTCTACAAGTTCAAGAATTCAAGCATTCAAGTTCAAGAGCGATCAAGATCAAGACCTTCAAATTCAAGATCAAGCTCGAAGCCCTTGAATTCAACTAGAAGTCAGGATCAAGATAAAGTTAAAGTTCAAGTTCATCAAAGATTCAAGAACAAGCTCCAAAGCCATTGAATCCAAGATCAAGATCATCAAGTTCAAATCCATATAAAGTTTATCATATTCACAAATGAAGATAAAGACTACAAGATTGAAGATCAGGCTTGAAGCCCTTGAATTCAAGTATAAAGTCAAGATCAAGATCAAGTTCAAATTCATCAAAGATTCAAGAACAAACTCTAAAGGCTCTTGAATCCAATATTAAAGTCCAAGAACAAATTCAAATTAAAGATCAAGCTCAAAAGCACTTGAATTTATATCTGAAAAGACAAATCAGAGGAATAATAGAGATTGTAACAATCACACTTTGAAATCAATAAATACGATTGTTGCGACACTTTTTCATTCTTGATTGTTTTTTTCTCGATGTGAATTTCATTGTCTATCAATACTAGCACTCCCTGTGGGATAACCTCTACCTCTCATCTCAACTTTTCAAGCATCAAAGAATATCAAAATGACTTCCACTATAAAAGAACAACTAGCAAGCTTGATAAAAGCGATTGAAGGCTTGACAAAGTGAACACACAAAAATGATGCTAAACTTTTCAAGCTAACAAATAAGATAGATAACATGATTGAGCGTAGATTGAGTCAAGCACCCCCGAAGCTTCCTAAAATTCAAGATGAAGGAGAGTCTTGCATAAAGCAAACAAATATCAAAGAGATTCATCTCTCTACTCAAGGTTTGATTCACATTGTTCAATTGAATGACTTTATCATAGAGGCTATCAAAGACAAATCTGAGTCTTCATTCAAATTTTCTCCCACATATGCAAAGCCAAGCACACAAAGGATTGATAGTTTGAAAATGTTTTAGGGCTATCAACCTCCTAAACTTCAACAATTTGATGACAAAGAAAACCCCAAAGAACATATAGCTCATTTTACCGAGACTTGCAATGATGTTAGGACATATAGTGATTATCTCGTTAAAGATTTCGTTTGATCTCTCAAAGAAAATGCTTTTGATTGGGACACAGATCTCAAGCCTAATTCTATAGAATATTGGGAGAAATTAGAGCAAGAGTTCCTTATTCATATATGTCACGGCCCAAACTCAAATGGCGCAACTGGCTCCTAATGCCAGAACTGAGGCCCAAGCTGACCCTGCTGAACCATTTGCTACTAGCGCATGGCAGCCACACGCAATCAAGAAAACAAACAAGTATATCTCGGCTTAAAATTAAGCCATCAGCAGACAAGGCCCCTGTTAACAGATCTATAAAAGAAATAGCTACTCATAAGAGCTCATATAAATAAATATCCAACTAGCATAGAAGTCCTTATTGGGCCGTCGAGGCCACCATGATCTCTATACCAAAACTGAAAGCAGGAATATATCAACACAATATATCAAACAACTAATAAGCTTCAGCAAACCAGCAAACTAGGCCAACATGCTCATAACGTAGCTATATACCCCACACACTAGTCTACAAGCCTTTAAGAGTATTAAATATTGGCGGGATAGGGCCCCAGCCTACCCATAAAAATATATACAACAAAAGCTAACAAACATCCCAACTCTAGCAGCTCCGGAGGAAAGGGGCTAGCCAACCGGATAGAAGTCAATCCTGCTGCTGAGGAGGTCTACTGGGTCATCTGTCGGGACCTGCAGGCATGAATGCAGTACCCCTAGGCAATGGGGCATCAGTACAAAATAATGTACCTAGTATGAAAGGCAATAGACTATTAGCAGGTATCCTAATATACTGGGAGTAATCCGATAAATAAATCAAGGATAAGATAAGTGTACTGACCTGCTCCTAAATCTAAACTTGTCAAAAATAATAAACAACAACCTAACCAAGCCCCCATAAGTTCGGCAGGTACAAATAGTACACAAGAACACCTACCCAGGCCCCCATAAGCCTGGAAGGTGCCAATCAGTCTATATATCCCTATCGGTAGTCCCCTAGCCCCGTAGGCAGTCACATAGCCCTCTTACGCATTAATATATCCCCGTAGGTAGCACATAGCTCTCTTAGGCATCAATATGGCTTATAGAAAACTCATAGCCCTTTTAGGCAACAACATGGCCCTTAGGCAGCACATAGCCTTCTTAGGCATCAATATAGCCCCGTAGGCAACTTATAGACCTTCTAGGCATCAGTATAGCCTCGTAGGCAAAACATAGCCGTTCTAGGCATAGATCACATTCTTGCAGCTAACCACAATAGCCCCAAGGGCAACAATAACAATCCAATAGGCTAGAAGCAAGCAATTTATCTATAAGCAACCTATACGAATAGCCTCTAAGTCGTGTACAACATAGGGACACTACTAACTGAATAAGAATCCCGACAAAGGAGGATTATATCCACTCGAGCAGCCAACAATCAACAATAATGGTTACAAGAATAACACCGATAACAACCCAATTACATTGCTCCTAAACTTTAAGGAAACATGTCGTAAGAAGGGAATAGCCTTAACATACCTTTTTCGCTGAATTCACGTGGCCTAACGACCTTTACTCACAACCCCCCCTCCCCCCGTTCGATACTAAAACAAGGCAAGACCATAATCAACACACAAGAATAAAAGATATCATGATAATTCGATAAAAGATATCTATTTCCGTCACAAATTGCTATTTGTGACTTATCAAAGCTAGAGTCGAAGAAAGAAGGGTCTTACTTTGATCTTAATTTCTTAATACAACTCAAAACCTTAAATATTTCCAAACCATTTCTGTCCCAACACCAAAGTATGATATGCTACGAAATCGATAAAACAAATTATACCATGTTGATGAGCTCAACGCATAGAACAACTTTTGTCAAGGACTTAAGACGAGAAAATCTATAATTTTGTTGACCCTACAAATGGGTTTTCTAAATTTTATGGTTCTTCACTAAAAAAATGGAGAAAAAGTTGAAGAAGAAGATATATAAAAAGTTCCACCGACCTAGGGCCCCACCTCACGTGCCTGCTTGTGCAGTCTTGCAAAAATATGAATATCTCTCTATTCCGAAGTCATATGAACAAATGGTTTGATGCGTTGGAAATTAGACTCGTAGACCTTCGATTTTATAGGTGGTGGACCTCATAACTCTTCATAGATTGGGAGAAAACCTCTGATACATTTGACCCAAATTTCAAAGAAATCTTTAAGAAAGAACTTACGATAATTTTTGCCAACTTTTATCTTTCCACTTACATAACTTCAAAACTTGAGATACAACTGTTGAACACATAAAATATGACATACCACATCATTCTTAATTATTACTCACCCTCTTAGTCTTTCCACGAAGGTACGAGTTAATTTAGACGTTTCAAAAAGTCGGGGTGTTACATCCTTCCCCCCTTAGAAACATTTGTCCTCGAATGAAAAATTTGAGTCACACGGTTAAGTTCTTAGGAGTTTCCAAAATTTAGGAAGAGTATCCTTTATTAATGTGACTATCCAGGAACCTAAAACGCAGAAATTCTAACTTATGCGTCTCACATGATGACATAAATAGCTAAGCACTATAGCTCCGCAATAATAGTGTGAGCAAACATACAACAACAACTACCATAACAATAAGAAACAATATAAAAAAATCATATAGGTATCTTACCTTAATACGCTAATATAAACTGATAGGCCATCACCCTGGGGTATGAAACAAATGAGGATATTTGGACCTCATGCCATCCTCAGCTTCCTACGTCACCTCCTCTCTATTCTTTTTTCTCCACAATACTTTAACCAAAGCCACCTCTTTGGTCCACAATTTACGGACCTGTGATCTAATATGGCAAGTGATGTTTCCTCGTAGGATAACTCCTCTGTGATCTGAACATCCTCAACTGGGACAACCTGGGAAGGCTCTCCTACACACTTCAGCAGCATCGACACATGGAAAATGGATGAACATATTCTAGCCCCGAAGGAAATTCTAACTCATAAGCCACTCGTCCTACCCTACGAAGGATCCGGTATGGCCCAATGAACCTTGGACTAAACTTGCCTTTATTTCCAAATCTCATAACACCCTTTATAGGCAAGACTTTTAAGAATACCCAGTCATTGACTTAAAACTCTAAGTCCCTTCGTTGCACATCTAAGTATGACTTATGTCGGCTTTGAGCTGTTAGCAACCTCTCCCGAATGAGCTTAACCTGCTCCATTGTCTACTGTACTAAGTCGGGTCCAATCAACCCTAACTCACCTACCTCGAACAATCCAATGGGGGATCTACATTTTCGCCCATACAAAGCCTCATCAGCTACAATCCCGATGCTGGAATGATAACTATTATTGTATGCGAACTCAATAAGAGGCAAGTAGTCATCCCAACATCCCTTGAAGTCTAGAGTGCACGCTCGTAACATATCCTCGAGTGTCAAAATTGTGTGCTCAGCCTGGCCAATCTGTCTGAGGGTGAATGGTTGTACTAAGATTAACTTGTGTCCCCAGTCCTTTCTAGAAGGACTTTTGGAAGTTAGCGGTAAATTGTGCTCCCCTATCAGAGATAATAGATACTGGGACACTGTGTAGCCTAACAATCTCTCTAATATAAAGCCCTGCATTGTCTTCGATTGTTAAAGTACCCCTGACTGGTAAGAAGTGGGATAATTTTGGTAGTCTGTCAACAATTACCCAAATTGAGTCAAATTTATGACACGATCGAGGTAACCCTATAATAAAATCCATATTAATTGCTTCCCACTTCCACAAAGGAATGAATATCTCCTTGACTAGCCCAGTGGGCTTTTGATGATCAACCTTTACCTAATGGCAGTTAGGATACTGTACCACAAACGCAGCAACATCCTTCTTCATCTCGTGCCACCAATAGATCTCCTTAATATCATGGTACATCTTCGTCGAACTAGGGTGAATAGAATAATGAGAATGATGTGCTTCTTCCATAATCTGATGTCGAAGCCCTGCAACATCCGAAACACACAATAGACCGCTATATTTGATAACTCCATCTCCTGATATATCATATGCTAAAGATTGTTGATTCTGAGCCTTGGCTCTAAGCTGTTCTAAGCAGCTGTACTTTTACCTCCACAACTAGAGATGATACGGTTGTGTCCTGAATTGTGACCCCACTATCGTCTGCCTCTAAAAATCTGACTCCCAAGCTAGCTAACTAAT
Source organism: Solanum acaule (assembly GCA_036250505.1). Lineage (NCBI taxonomy): Eukaryota > Viridiplantae > Streptophyta > Magnoliopsida > Solanales > Solanaceae > Solanum > Solanum acaule. The sequence continues at coordinate 38,348 of JAJOOR010017281.1, forward strand.
GAAGCTCTCGCGCTAGCTCACACGTCTCAACGACTAAATGGGATAAACTACCCATAGATCTTCAATTGAGGGCATCAGCTACCACATTCGCCTTTCCTGGATGATACAAAATATCTACGTCGTAGTCTTTTAGTAACTCAAGCCATTGAAGTTGTTGCAGATTTAACTCCTTCTGTCTAAAGATATATTAAAGGCTTTTATGATCTGTGAAGATGTCAACATGAACGCCATACAAATAGTGTCTCCAGATCTTTAATGTATGTACAACTACAGCCAACTCTAAATCGTGGGTCGGATAGTTCTTGTCATTATTCCTCAACTGCCTTGAAGCATATGTTATAACCTTACCACGTTACGTTAGAACATATCCCAACCCAACACCAGAAGCATCACAGTACACCGCATAGCCCTCTGAACCCTCTGGCAATGCTAGAACTGGTGTTGATGTCAACCTGTCCTTCAGTTCCTGGAAACTATGCTTGCAAGTCTGAGTCAACTGGAACTTAGCTTTTTTTTTAGTTAAGTTCGTTAATGGTGCTGAAAGTGAAGAAAAACCCTCTACAAACCTTCTGTAGTACGCCGCTAACCCTAAGAAAATACGAACCTCAGTTGGAGTCATAGGTTTGGGTGAAGTCTTTACATCCTCAATCTTTTGTGTATCAACTATAATGCCTGCATCTGATACAATATGGCCTAAGAAAGCTACAGAGTCCAACGAGAACTCACACTTAGAAAACTTTGCATAAAGTTCTTGGTCTCGAAGAACGTGAAGGACTGCTCGTAGATGATCTGCATGCTCAGCTTTTGAACGTGAATACACCAAAATATCATCAATAAATACAATTACAAACAAGTCTAGATACCGCCTTAATATATTATTCATCAGGTCCATGAACACTGATGGGGCATTAGTTAATCCAAAAGACATTACCAAGAACTCAAAGTGTCTATATATGGTTCTAAAAGTTGTCTTTGGAACGTCTTTCTACCGAACTCGTACTTAGTGGTACCCTGATCTTAAATCAATCTTTAAGAAGCACTTAGCACCTTGTAACTGATCAAAAAAGTCATCGATCCTCAGAAGGGGATACTTATTCTTTATAGCCGCCTTATCCAACTGTCGCTAATTGATACACATTCTCAGTGAGCCATCTTTCTTCCTCACGAATAACACTGGCCTCATAAAGCCTTTATCTAGCATGTCTTTTAGCTGATCCTTCAACTTTTTTAGCTAAGAGCCATTCTATAAAGAGGGATAGATATGGGTTATGTACCTAGTAGCATATCGATGGCAAAAACAATTTCCCATTCAGAAGGGATACCAGGAAGCTCGTCTGGAAATACATCAAGAAACTTATTAACTACCGGAATAGACTGAATAGTCAGTGGTTCTGGATCTATATCATGAACGCGAACAAGATGATAAATACAACCCTTAGTAATCATCCTTCTCGCCATAATATTGGAAATAAACCTACCTTTCGGTGTTGATGTATCGCCTTTCCATTCCTGTACTCCCTCTCCTGGAAAGTGGAATCTAACAATCTTTGTCGGACACTCAACATTAGCATAACAAGACGCTAATCAGTCCATACCCATAATGATATTGAAATCAACCATCTCTAACTCTACCAGGTCTACAGAGGTCTGACGGTCGATAATATCTACCGTGCAACCTTGATAGACTCTCCTAGAAATAATAGACTCACCAACTGGTGTAGATACAATAAAGGGTCGATCTAATGACTCTGCTACTACAATAACTTCCCCTCAATAAATTGAGTAACATAAGAAAGAGTAGATCCGGGATCTATCAAAAGCAGAAACACAATGGGAGCAAACAATCAATGCACCTATCGCAACATCGGGTGATGACTCTGAGTCATGTCGCCGGCTAGTGAATATGTACGGTTTTGGCTATTACCAAAACTAGATGCTCCCTCTCTACCTCCGCTTGTGCCTCTACCTATTAAAGTTTAGGGTCCACGCCTTGTAGCCTGTGCAGATGAGGAGGAACCTACTACTGACCCGGTCGACTGACATATACCACCCTGACCTATGGTCTAGTAGTTCCTCTACCCATGCCTCTCCTGTCCACAAGAATAACAACCTGTGGAAACCTGATTGGACCTCTTGAAATGCATCCTACCGCAGGTAGCACAACGCGACGGGGCAGTCCTAGCCTGGCCTGAACCCCTCTACTGCTGAGTGCCTAATGCTCGTGAACCCTCACCCCAGACTAACTGTCCCTGACGATCAAACTTATTACCCTGGAACTGTTGTGATGGAGGTCTAGGTGGCCTACTAGAATATCGGGGTTTAGGACCAACCTGAAAATCTCCCTGTGAACCATCGGGCCTAGCCCTCTTCTGTCTCGCTCTCAAGACCCACCCTCACTCATATACTGTAGATGTCGGCGATCCTCTATTCCCTGTGCAATGGCTACAACATCACACAATTGAAATGCTGCTAACTCAGCTGACTCAGTCGTTGAGGCATGCATGACTCTGAAGATCCTATGAAGTTAATCTACAAAGTATTGAGGGTCCTCTCTGCGATCTATCCCTGTAAACTATGGAGGATTCAAGGCAAGAAATTCATGAAATCTTGAACTTACGGACCCTTCAAAAGGTCCAACAACATCTGGCGCAACTGGTTGACGCTGTGCAACTACTAACTGTGCTAACATACATACTGCACTCTTGAAATCTTGATCAGATGGAATATGAGGAACTAGAGGTGGTACTGCTGGTGGAGTCAGGGGTCCTGTAGCCCTCAGGGGCTCCTAAAGCAGTGGAAAAGCTATAAGGGGCTGAGAAGATGTCTCCCCCTGGGTCTGGCAATGGGCTACCTCCGCCTGTGGTACCTTGTTGGTACCCTCGCTTGCAGTTGTATCTATCCCTTGGCTAATTGTGGTATGTCTGGTGTCATCCATCTCTCTCTACATACAAATAACAATTTTAAGCCAGAAACGTCAACCCTTAAGACACCGCTCTATAGCATGAGGTGAGAAAAAAAGGATAGGCATTCTAACAACCCTGGTAGCTTCTTGCTTATCGAATGTGCTGCACAAGTCATTTATAAACAAGACTCTAGTAGACACGGCATGCAGACTCCCTAGGATACAACGTTGCTCTGATACCAAGTTTTTCATGCCCCAAACTCAAGGGGAACAATCGGCTCCTAATGCAAGAACTCAGGCCTTAGCCGACCCTGCTGAACCATTAGCTACTAGCGCATGGCAGCCACATGCAATCAACAAAACAAACAAGAATATCTCGACTTAAAATAAATCTTCCGGCCGACAAGGCCCCTATCAACAGATCTATAAAAGAAACAGCTACTCCCAAGAGTTCATATCAAGCACAAAAGTCATGATTGAGCCGTCGAGGCCACCATGATCTATATACTGAAACTGAAAGCAAGTATATATCCTAACAATACATCAAACAACTAACAAGCTTCAGTAAACCAACAAACTGGGCAGGCATGGCCATAACGTAGCTAAACACCCCACACACTAGTCTGCAAGCCTTTAAGAGTACTAAAGAATGGCGGGACAGGGACCAGCCTACCCATAAAAATATATACAACAAAAGCTAACAAACCTCCCAACTCTGGCAGCTCTGGAGGAAAGGGGCTAGCCAATCGGATAGAAGTCAATCCTGCTGCTAAGGAGGTCTACTGGGTCATATGTCGGGACCTGTAGGCATGAATGCAGCACCCCCAGGCAATAGGGCATCGATATAAAATAATGTACGGAGTATGAAAGGCAATAGACTATTAGCAGGTATCCTAATATACTAGGAGTAATCTGATAAATAAATCAAGGATAAGATAAGTGTATTGACCTGCTCCTAAATCTAAATTGATAAAAAATAATAAAACAATAACCTAACAAACCCCCCTTAAGCTCGGCAGGTACAAACAATAAACAAGACCACCTACCCAGGCCCCCATTAGCCTAGAAGGTACAAATCAGTCTATATACCCCTTTCGGTAGTCCCCTAGCCCCGTAGGCAGTCACATAGCCCTCTGAGGCATTAATATAGCCTTGTAGGAAGCACATAGCTCTCTTAGACATCAATATAGCTTATAGACAACTCATAGCCCTCTTAAGCAACAACATGGCCTTGTAGGCAGCAAATATCCTTCTTAGGCATCAATATAGCCTCGTAGGTAACTCATAGCACTTCTAGGTATCAATATAACCCCGTAGGAAATTCATAGACCTTATAGGCATCAATATAGCCCTGTAGGTATAACATAGCCCTTCTAGGCATAGATCACATTCTTGCTGCTAAACACAATAGCCCCAAGGGAAACAATAATAATCCAATAGGCTAGAAGCGAGCAATTCATGAGCTATAAGCAACCTATACAAATAGCCTCTAAGTTGTGTCCAACATAGGGACGCTACTAACTGAATAAGAATCCCAATAAGGGAGGATTAAATCAACTCGAGTAGCCAACAATCAATAATAATGGCTACAAGTATAACAACGATAACAACCCAATTACATTGCTTCTAAGCTTTAAGGAAACATGATGTTACAAGGGAATAGCCTTAGCATACCTTTTTCGCTAAATTCTCATGGCCTAAATACCTTTACTCACAACGGGGGGGGGGGGGGGGGGGGGGGGGGGGGGGGGGGGGGGGGGGGGGGGGGGGGGG